>VZRX01001736.1:0-54131 GCA_013398075.1 Notiomystis cincta
TAAAAATTTGTTACTGAATCAGTGGAAAATTAGAGCAGTAGGTATTGATGTCAGATGGCCACTTGGGACTTTGAAAGGTGGAATATATTTATAACTTTTTTCCCTTTTTTGTATCTTCAGGTTTCCCTTTCTGTATTTAGCAGTGATTTTTGTGAGGGACTATTGGCAGTAGTGGGGCAGGCGTCCAGCAGACTTACTGGGTCTTTTGGGAAAAGCCCAGCAGAACATCAGTTGTGGTTACATTTAACTCTTTGCCATATTTGTAGCAGTTTAATAGTTACATGCTGTCATTCTTTTTCTTGACTACGTGAAAATAATTTGGATAAAATAAGGATATTCCTCCTAACAGTTGGAGAGAGACTTCAGAGTTTGAAACAAGATATCTGATAGAATGTGTTGGGAAGTGTTTACAGTGAACAAAAATGTTTACAGTTACTAAAAGACACCTGATGGCAGCTCTAAGAATTAGAGGTATTTTCTTAATTTGACAAGATCTACCAGTAGATGGTGTTAGGCAAAATGCAGCCACAGGATCATGAAAACTACATCCATAAGGACATGACTCCCTGCCATGCTTGCTGTCTGGCCCATTGACTGGGCTGTGTCCTGGAGGGCAGTAGCATGCTTTTGATCCCAGACTGCATAGGCCTTTGTGCTTGGCATTCTGGCTGGCTTTGCTTTAGTGCTAACTGTGTTAGTAGGGGATTTTTTTTTTCATTTGCTGAGTTTGGTTGCTGGTTTTGTTTTCCTTTTCTGAAGGATCAAATTTTTTTTTTTTTCCCTGAGGTTTGAAAACTCAGCAGGGACCTGGAAAATGATCATTTCCTTTCTCAATTCAGTTCCATTTCAAGTGAACTGTAATAGAAGGACAATTTTCAGCCTCTACAAATGACGTGGAAAATATGCTTGATGATGTATCTTGGGGATATTTACTTAAGTGCAGAATAGTGATTGAGTTTTGAGATGATGAGCTTTGAGTTGCAGAACTTGATGTCTGAAGTAATTAATGACAAAAAATGGGATCCTTAAGTGTATTTTAGCCAGCATGTAGTGCTTCAATGAGGCAGAGTGTATTGGAAAAACATGCGTAAGCAGCAGAGACAAATGCTGTTTAGAGAGTGGGAAGGAGTCTGCAGAAATACATGTTTCTCACATGAACTTTACCTCAGATTGTTCCAAATTTGTACATCCTTAGACATGTTATCTACCTAACCACTTAAGAATCTGCATAGATGTGTGATGGTCACTCTGTGCACTTTGTTTGCAGTTTATTAGTTTATTACTGTATCTGCTTCTGCTGAAAGGGGCATAGCTAGAGCATTGTAGAAGAGGGCTGCCTTCCTTCAGATGCTAAGAAATGATTTTTGGTAGAAATCATGGTGGTGAAGGGCTGACTTCCCTGTCAGCAAGCAGCTCCCCATATTTGCCTGGGGAATGGCTTTGGTTGGCTGGGTGGAGCAGGTAGTCAGGGTCTCCCTCAGTGCTGGAAAGGCTTAAACCAGGCAGTAAGATGGGCTTTTGAGAAGCAGGCAGGCTTCTGTGGGTTCAGCTTTTAAAGATGGTTAGAAAGGTCTTCTGGAAGATTGAAAAAGAACTACCTGGAGTTTGTTACAAACCAGATGCTTGCCGGAATTTCAGGCTTGGTCTGAGACAGCACAAAGAAACTTGAACTGCAGGGATGGGGGAAGATGATTATGTGCAAAACTTTTCCTTTTGCTTATACTTTAGTACCAAATTCCTTATTCCAAGATTGCATTCTTCATTTGAACTCATTTTCAAGAAAAAAGTGCTGCATCAATTTATAAGAATTTATTGTAATTGGTGACTTCAGCTTAAGCAGTAGTGTGAGTAAATCCACTGAATGGATTTTGGGTTTTGGCAAATTTGAGCAGCAATTCACTTACAGAAGAAGCAGAAGCAAATGCCAGCCCTTGTTTAAATTACAGAGCTTACCTTTCTTTCCTTTTCTTAAGATCTTAACACCCTTTTTCAATTCTAGTGAAGCTCTCTTGGTCTTCAAAAATCAGTTACTGGAAAAAATTTAGAAGCAAACTGATGATTGTATTTTCATGTTTTCAGTGGCCAAATAATATCTTGAGTTTATGAAGTGTAGAATACCTCAGTGTGTTATGACACCTCTCTGTCTTACTTCTAAGTCATCCTCAGTGTATTTTACTGTCATAGGGAAACAAGCACCAGGTTCTCTGTGACCTGGAGAAGTTTAGGTAGATTCATAAACTCAGTATCACCTCAAAAATCCCCCTATTTTTTTCTTATGCTTTTATTTCCTTCCTTGGTTTTAGAAAAAAGGATCATTTAAGCAGCCTCCTGGTAACTCAGCTTGGAAGACACCTAAGTTTAATTAACTCATCATAAAAAGAAATAAGCTAGTGATGATTTTAATTGAAAAAAATTGTAGCTGGATTTGTAGGTGGGAAGAATTGTTTCAGGGAGAGGTAGAATGGCTCCCTGTTGCTGTGTTAGGAATGAAGGTCTGTAATAGGAGACAGCATTTGGGGACAGGAAGGTATGTGTAGTACTTCTTCCTCATGACAGCTTGCTGGATATCACTTGACATCTAGGTACTATGGATTCTCACATTCATGAACTGAGAGAACTGAGTTTTCTTCAATTAAATATTAATTTAAACGCTAGATTAATATTCTATTCACAAAGTGTTGAAATAGAATATAAAAGGAGGTTATGGATGAGTTGACATAACATTTAAATTGTAAAACAGTCGTCCCATAAGTAGGAAATGCAAAATGAGAGATACAGCTCACTTCATAGAGAATCTCAAACTTTGAGATTTTTTTTCATATTTTGAGTGATATGCAATGCCTGTTTTGTTTAGTGAATGAGGATGGCAGGGATTAAGATTTATTAATAGCAAAATCTGTGGGGACTTGGAAAACAGATGGTACTTTGAAAAATCTACACAATGAAATCCAAGTGTTCACATTATGAAAAAATTATAGTGTAAGACAATTGAAAAAAAATCACAGAATATTCATTACTATAAATACTTTTCTCTAGTTTATTTGTTTATTTCAAGATTAATTTTTTACAACTAATTGAGCATTAGTGTTGCTGATGAATGAGAATAATTACTTTCAAAGCAACAGACAGACCTAATGAGAATGTAGTGGTTCGGTTGCTCAAGAAGCTCACTCTATGCAAGAACACAGTGGACCATAACAAAACACTGTGTAGACACTTCAATTCTCAGTGTAGGTGAGAAGCCTCACTTGGATTCCCTATTTTAAAACAAGATGTGTTCATTCTTAAGAGACTCACAGAATAGTTGAGGGATGGAAGGGACCTCTGGAGACTGTCCAGCACAACTTCCCTGCTTAAGCAGAAGGACATTTTGTAGGCTGGACAGGGCCATATCAAGTCATTTTTGGAGCTTATACAAGGGTGAAGACTCTGCACTCAACCTTGGTAACATTTTTTTCCAATGTTTGCCCAATCTGACAATAAGAAAGATTTTCCTGATGTTTAACTGTGATTTCCTGTATTTGAGTTTGTGTCCATTTCCCTCTGTCCTCTGACTGGGTGCCACTGGCAAATGCCAATCTCTGTCTTCCTTTTATGCATCCCATTAAATATTTCTGAACATGGGTAAGATCCCCCTGAGGCTTCTCTTCACCTTGCTGAATGCCTTCATCTCTCTCAGCTTCTCACTAAAAAGTTGCTTTTGTCCTTTAATTGTTGCCCTTCACTGAACTTCCTTCAGTGTGCCCTCTGGTACTGGGGAGCTTGTGGCTGGAGTCCGTCATCATCAGTCCTGATGTTTCTCACTAGTACTGAGCAGAGGGAAAGAAGCACAGCTTTTGACCTCCTGGAGAGGTCAGCTTGCTGTCAGGGCACACTGCTGGCTCATGGTCAGCTTGTCTGCCAGGACACTTGGGTCAGGTCCCACTTGGCAAAGCTGTTTCCCTGCAATTTGACCCCCAGGCCATACTGGTGCCTGGTGCTCCTCCACAGGAACAGGACTGTGCACTTCCCTTTGTTTCATTTCATGTCTTTTGCTCTTTTCTCAGCTTGTCAAGGTTCTTCTTAATAGCAACACGACCCTCTGATGTATTGACTACTCCAGGCTTTGCACTGTCTATGAGGCTGCTGAAGGTGCACTCTGTCTCACCTTGCAAGTTATTGATGGAGGTATTGAACAGCATTGGCTCTTGTATTGACTTCTGGGCTGTGTCTTTGGTGACCAGCCTACAGCTGGGCTTGACCTGATCCACAGTGCTCTGAGCTCAGCACTGTGGACAGTTTTCATTGTTGATCACCCTTGATTTTAGATGGAAAACTTGATTCATAGTAGCTGTTGGTGTGAGCAAGGATTTTTAAATGCACATGGAAATGCAGTAGTCTGTGCATGGAAACCAAAGTATTTTGCAGAAGGCAATAATGTGTTAACATAATTCACCTAAAAAAACAATTAGCAAGTACAGAAATCTGGTCTCCTTATTTCTGAGGCTCATGGGAAGCATTAACATCTGCTTCATCTGGCTCTAGATAATCCACTGATCTTCCAGTGTCCTCTTGATTTCATGCCAGGCCAGGGTGGAAAGACAAGGACCCTTCTAGTGCTCTGTCTACAAGGGGGAAACCTGAGATCAGCAGGGTTAGTATCATCAGAAGAGTAACTTAAAAAAAAATTTGGCCACATATAAGTGAAAAAGATGCTAAACATACCAAATGGGGAAATAAATGCATCTATGGCAAGGTGCTGGGCTGGCACAGATGGCTTTTACTCATTGTTATTCTAAGGTTAAAACCAATGCAGAATCTTCAAGTATGTTCAGTTTCGAGTGATAAGGAACAGGGTGATGCTGCTTTGCATATGAAAGATCACAGGATGAATATGAAAATAACCTTCTCTCACATTTGATCCTTAGTGTTAACTGTTGAGCTAGAGATGCTCTGTGACAAAAAATTCTGATTTACAAGTTTTATGTATGCTAATAAGTGGATGGTTATGATGTTTTCATAATTCCATTAGGTCCCTTTCCCCGTTACCATCATATTCATGTAATCCAGATGGATTCTTGTCATCTCATCATGTTCTCTTTTGATTTGGGGTGTAGGAAAGACAAAAGTTGAGTGACATGTAAGGCATCTGATCTAACAGAATAGAACAAACTGAATGGGATGTGGTTTACTATAACTTATGAAAAGAAAGTATTTCAGGTTATTCAATCTTTCCCTTATATTTTTTGTGACAATCACATATTTGGAAGTTAGGACAGTTTCTGTAATCATGTGTGTGCTTTTCATCTGCAGGAGAAGCAGGGAGAAGAGTTTTTCTATGGAAACTTCTTGCAAGGTCCAAGGATCTAATATGTTTAGTAAATGTAGATTAACGTCTAGTTTGAAAAAATTCTGCTTCTTGGATAGATGCAATGTGTATCTGAATTTTATATGTCAGTCAATAGACAGTAATCTGTATTGCATTGAAGATTTCAAACACAGCACAGAATTCCTCCAAACAGAGTTCTTTATACTCCCTGCTCCTTAGGGGCTAAGCTGTGGGACCTCATTCAGAAATCCAATATGTCTACTTTTGTTTATTATGGGACTGTAGTTAAGTGATTTAGCTGTTGTGGTCATGACACCTGACTTACAGATTGTCATCACTATGGTTTGGTTTTGCCATCTGTCAAGCTCAGGAGCACGGTTCCTGATTGTGTGGTTTGTGCTTATGGTAGCTGTGATGAAAGCATCTATGGAAGGTCAATCTGTAAATGCTGTGAGACTCAGGTCTTGCTTACTAACTGTGGTTTAGGGATTTTTAAGGATTTTTCTTTGTTGTTTTGGAGTTTTGAAATAGGAAACCTGATTTCACTTGGGTCACCTTCCTTATTTGAAACCGTTTGAATCATAGCAAAAATTGCATGTTGAAGTTCTCAGAATATATTTAATGACTTGTGCTGTGATTCTGGTTCCTACTCATTTTCATTCACTTCCTACATGTTCATTGTGGCTGAAAGTTTGCAGTTCAGCAAATAAAATATCCAGTCTTCACAAAGAGACATTTGTTTGAATGTGCCTTGGCACCTGCCGCTCATTTAGTGAAAATTCATGGCAAAATTTCTGCACAAATCTTGAAATATTTTGCGAACTTTGAGGCTTTGGGGATTTATTGAATGTGAGGTCACCACTCACAGTGTGGTCATGCAAAATGGTAACTATGGCAACTGCAGAATACTGGAATGGAGAGTAAGCCGGGAGGCTTATCTGAAAGAAATGATATCTTTGGACATAGAAAACATCCTTATGGAGCCTCCTCAGATTAAGATGATATGGGCATTTTTTTGGTGTGAAGTTCTTTTGTTTTCTAATGACAAGCAAACTTAAACTTCTGAAGACTAGTCCTCTTCCAAATTTATTTTAATTGATACTTCAGGTTTTAAAGAGCAGTTTAGCTTGTATCCCCTCGTAAATAAAAGTCGTGGATTATTCTTAGGGCTTTAAAGGCATTAACACCTCAGAATTAAATCCAGGAAAAAGCAAAACCATGAATATGTGGCCTAAAATTTTGGTGCCTCTCTTAGGTTAATGAGAAAAGAAGAAATAATAGCTTTTGAATTTTAACAAAAATTTTATAGAATAACTATAGATGAGTGTTAAAGTTACTTAAACAGGCATGTACGTAGACAATGCTGTGGAGTATTTTGATTTAAAGCCAGTGGGAACAGAAAATTATTGGTGGTGTTCAAGGCATTCCAAGCTGTGTTACTTGTAAAAGCTCTCATTGAATTCTGCAACACTTGCAAGTCTGTTGGGAGCACCTACATCTCTTTATACTGTAATAAAGCTCCAGCTTTTCTGATTTGTTGTGGTTGGATTTTTTGTTTGCTTGGCTTTGGGTCTTGTTTTGGTATGGTGGGTTTTTTTGGTTTGTTTTGGTTTTGTTTTTTTTTTTTTTTTTTTTTTTTTTTTTTTTTTTTTTCCAATTCTATTTTTCTGATACTAATCAAGGCTGGATTTGATTTCCTGTGATTTTTACCATCAGTGCTGCTTCCCATTATGAGTTTTTTGCATCAGGAAGACTGGGTGGGAAAAGGGAAGGACCTGTATATCTGGTTCTCTTCTCCTAAGACTGCAGCTCACTGAGTGTTCCATCAATATGTACAGAAGTACTTTGTTCTACAGCCTGGTTGGATGAAATTGCACAGCCATTGCTAATGACCAAGGGAGTCTTGTCAAAATGTTCTGTTCAGAACATCCCTGCCTTCCTCAATGTGCTTATGGTGTTCTGAAGGAAAGGTGAGCCTCTGTCAGTTCTTGTTTGAAAGGCAGAACCGAGAGTTCTTGGAAAGAAGCATTTTGTGCATCTTGCCTTGCGAGCTGAACCCTCGGAAACGGCTAGTGTGCTTTCCACTGTGGCTTCTCAAATGTGCTGTCATTCTGATTTACACCAGGGCCAAGCTGGTGATCACACAATCATTGGACAAGTCAGGAGGTGTAGGAGCTATGGGGACATGCCTTTGTCCTCTGCTGTGGTGACAGAGAAAGCATGGCCTTTAATCCTCTCCTGTGTCATCCTTGTCATTAAATATACATAGGGGAAGCCTGCGCCCTGCTGAAGGTTGTGGCACTTTTGCTGCTAACTTCAGGGAGGTCAGGGCTTTACAAGTTGTGTATTCTAGGCAAAAAGGAGAAGGTTTAGATTCAGGTAACTCATGAATTTGATTTATTTTTTAATTCTATTGAATGCAAGTATGAGTTCGTTTGACAATTTTTGTGGTCGCTTAAAAATAATCCTGAAGTCTTTCTTTACCCTATATGACCACAGCCCTGCCATTCTGCCTTGTTGCTTGTTACAAGAAGGGCAATGGTAGGATAAGGAACTAGAAAGCAGAAGTAAAATACCAGTATGGATTAATTTTCTCTTATTAGGGGATATCCCCCCTTCCTCCAGCCCAAATATGCACACTTCTTGCCATGGCACATATTTTATCTTTGATGCATTTTTGATTCTAATATAATGCAGAAGCAAATGGAATTTGAAAAATCAGCAGACATTGAACTAACAGTAAAATAGCTGAGGATGCAATGAAAATTTTCAGTTAAGGAATATGGTATCCAGTACAAAGACTTGAAGAATTTATTTTTAAATTAATGGTTAGAGGAATATGTTCCTACACTTTCAGATTCCAACTGTGGAATATATACCAATTAATTGCCAAAAATGTGCCTCTTCCTAGTTACCAAGTGTACCTTCTTGTAATTAGGATTCAAGCAAACATGGCAATGTCATTAGCTCAGTTTATCTGTAACCAGTGTCAGGACTGAGCTGGCATTTGAAGTTGTTTAGTGCTGTTGTGACTAAAAACAATGTCCAGATAGGATACAGGATAGAGCTTATCCTTGTCTTCTGAAATATCTGCCACATTTCCAAGTTGTCTATATGGAGTAAGAGTGCAAGGTTTTCCATTTCCTATTGACAAAATCCTTGTCCAGTAGGGATCCAACAGTTTGCAGTCTGTCTCTATTGGCACACAATAGATAATGCAGGAAGAAGGGTGATTTTTATCTTTTGTGTGGCCTTATCCAAATCACAGTGCAGCTCCTGGTCCCCCTTTTTAACACATGCAGCCTGGTCTGCTGTCAGAAAGGGAGTGAGAGGGAGAGGCTAAAAGCTCATCTGTTGTGCTCTTTCACTGGTGGCCAACCAGCAGCCCTGACTGACTTAATGCAAATGAGAGCTAGTTTTGCTCAGAGATCTAGTTTGAGGTTGTAGTGTCTAATTCCTCATGGTAACCTAGTTTTAAAATTAATTTTGAATGTATCTCGTTATGTCCTTTTAACCTTTTGGTTTCTTTTGCTCTCATGTATAAGGCATAGATATGCAGAAATTGCTTTTAAAAGAAACGCTTGTCATCAACAATCTTTTTCTTAATCACAATTTTTTTTAATCTTTGGCTTTGATTATGGTAGTATTGAATCCCAGATTGAAACCAGCTAATGGATTTTGCAGAGAAAAGGCATAGTTACTATGGCTACACAGCACCCTGAAAGCTTAAAAGGACAAAGCATAAATGAACACGGTCCTGGCTGCTTAGCCATTTGCAGAATAGATTGGAATAACTTAAAGTCTTTATAGCCTTTCAATTGCCAGAAAAAGCAGGATGTTAGTCCTGTAAGAATTTCTATTTTATTTTTAGGTTAAATCATAACTTTGGAAGTAGCATATTTGAAAAATGTTTTTCAAAACATGCTCTGCTTGTAGCCAGTTCATCTCAGATGTATCACATGCAGTAGCATGTGATGAAATTTACTATTACTGATCATTTCATCACTGATGTTTTTACTATGGTATTTTAAAATGAGTCAAAATCTAATCCTCCTATGGACAAGTAAACACAAAGGACATGTCGTTTGATGAAAACTTAATGTAGTTTTTTATAGCTTTCACAATTTTGGCTGAAATGTTTTTAAATTTGATTTTCCTACAAACGAAGAAAATCAACCTACACATTTAAGAGAAACACTTTGTATACAATAAATAATAATAAAACACATTCATGGTTGAGCTCATACAATTAAGGATTCACTTAACAGTTTTTAGCATGACCCTAGTGACTGATGGAATCAGTGCTACCACCTGTCTTTGCTTGCAAAATAAAATGCATTAGAATCATAAACACAGCACTCATAAATTCACACACTTATTTTAATGACCTATTAAAAACGCAGAATAAAGGTTTTTAGAGTGTAAAGATAAAATGCATCTTTTGTTCATCACAAATAGTTAAAAGTTCTGTGCACTGATAATTGCAGGCAGTGCACTCTGCCTGGTGAGTAGTAAACCATAGGACAGGTAGCAGGTGAGCTTACAAGTGGATTTGTATTTATTGTGCTCTAATTTGCAGGCAGAGGGCTCTGGGATTTGTATTTTGGATTTGTCTCTTCAGCAGTATTTGCATATATTTGTAAAGTGGGCTGTGTTGCTGCATACAACAACAGACCAGCTGAGCTGTGATCCTGTTGTAGACCTGTCCTGTGCTCCATAGAAATTTGCAGTCCATCGTGTTATTTATGTCCAAAACATGTTAAGAAGCCTTTCTAACTAAAAATAACAGAATCATTGTACAGAATTTCATCACAGAGACCAGAAATCTAGGACTGATCTGTAAAACCTGTTTGGGCCAAATTCCAAGGTGAGCAGAAGAGAGTGGCTGGGAAAACCCAAGAATAGCCTAAGGAAATTATAGGGAAAAGTAGGTTTTGTGGTTTAACCTGCCTCTACCCTCCAGTGGGGAGCAGAATCAGGAAAAAAAAGTAAAGCTTGTAGGTTAAGAGCCATTTGAAACAAATTAAAATATAATAATGATAAAAATACTAGAAATGAAAAGGAAGGAGAGGACTGATTCTATGAATAAAACCCAAGAGAAACAAGTAATGCACAATTTCTCACCCCCTGCTCACCGATGCCCATCCCATCCCAAAGTTGTGATCAGCCCCTTCCAGCCAATTTCCCCCAGTTTATATACTGGGTGTGACATTCTTAGGGGTCAGCTGTCCCAGCTATGCTCCCTCACAGCTTCATGTGCACCTCCTCACTGGCAGAGCATGAGACAGGGAAAAGTCCTGGACTTAGGGTAAGCACTGCTGAGCAACAACCAGAACACAGCACTGTGTCAGCTACTAAGAACACTATGAACTTTATCCCAGCCATAACCAGGACAGGAGAGGATGCTGGTAGAAAATTATTGTGGGAATTTAATCCTGTTGTTTGTTATGGATCTGAGACTGCTAGATTGTAGTAGTTCTTAAAGTAGGTCCAGGTTATAAACTACTATAAACTAAAGAACAGTGGTGTAGGAGTGACCCACAAGGTCTGATAATCTTCCAGATCTCCACAGGACTTGTTCCTAGTTGGTTTTGGTGGTTTTGGACAGACAACTATAAAATACAGTATATCAGACTTTGAAATTCAGTAGGCTAGTTTTCCTAAGTTTAAACATTTCTTCTTTAATGTACAGATTGAACAACACTTCTGTTGCAATTCCACACAGAATCAGTGTGCTCAGGACTAGGGTGATATTTACTGAAGAGTTTGGGAATTTTTGGTGCTTATGTTAATAGAGTTTTTCAGAAGGACGTCACTTAAAAATGTATATTTCTACCTTGTCTTAATTTAGGGATAAGGGATTCTCAGGTAAAATAGGAGTTACTTTCATGAAATCAGTGTTATTCCTTTTATTTATATTTCTTTGATCATTATAAACATGAGGATGTAAAAATTAGAGGGGCTAGTGATAGTAGGTGGTGATGTCTATCAGAAGTTGTCCCATAGAAAGCAACCATTGTGGTTTTATTATTTCTTTATTTAAAACTCACAAATTGTTTTGCTACATGCAACATAATGCTTTTAAAATTTTAATCAATTTAAAACTACCATCAGATTGACAGGGTTTTTTAAAATAACATATATCTCCCACCTCACCTTAGATGATTTAAATGTAATGCTCTTGAAAAATGAAATTATTAAAATAATAAAATAAAAAATAAATGCCTGAAGAGAGGGGCTTATGCATGGGTATTTATTTCATTCATGTGGCTTTTTTTTTTTTCTTGAAGAAATACTCCATTTATTATTTACTTAAATACTGCAGAAAAATATGCTGCTTGAAATTCAGGAGTGGATCAGTTAGAAGGGCTCTGACAGAAGACTGAGACTATGTGATATTTGATGTTGCCATGGGAAACTGCTTTGCAAGAACATTTGCAGAGCAGATGGACCAAGATAAATAAAACAGATACAGGTATTGAATAGAGATTGTTTCATGTTCTGTGAAAACCCGGGAAATCAGGAACTTAAATCTATATAACATAGTTCTTTGAATTACCCTTTTTTTAATGGGTATGCTGTTTGATATGAGTAGTTCCACAGTGCAAGTTTCCTATAAATTTTGTTTCCAAGAAGTCAAAGAAAATGCCAGGTTTATCTGCCTTATCTTCTGTGTTATGCAAAATCCATGGTGTCCTTACTTTATGCCCTAATCTACTGCCTTTTTGGGCTGGTCTCTGAAGTTACATTCAAGTACACAAACACTAAGAAATGAAAAATCTTTGTATTTCAGATGTTATAATTTTGTTAGCTTCACATGCTCTTGACTACTGGAAGCTCTTCTATAAACTTATAAAGCAGCTTTTTTCTTTGATTTAAAAAATAAAAACCTGTTTAAGAGCTAGAATGTATTTGTAATCATGTGTTTGATTACACAGAAGTTTGTTTCCATAGCAACATGAACACAAAAGATGCCCGTGTGACTATCTAGAAAGAACATGCCTTTGTGTGAATACCTGTATACAGAAATACACTGTATTTCTATTTCACATGAATTCTTTGCTCTGCCTGGCAATGAATAAAACAGGTGCTGTTTACTTTTTCTCTAAGGAAATAGGTCATTAGAAAATTTAAAATACAATTCGTAGTCATATCTTTTCAACAACTCAAATTCAAGCTTGTAAAAAGAAAAAGCTTCTGGAAAAATAAAATGTTTATCTACTACTTTGAAGATGTATGATTTAAACTGCTAAAGGATTTTTTTTTCCTCTAAGTAATATGTTGAGTATAAAATATTTCTTTGGATTTTCTACAGTCCAATTGTGCTTTTCTTCGTCATGACTTATAAAACTCACTCCACGGGTCGATGTCTTCACATGAATGGAACAATTCTTTGGGCCATGATGTCATAAACCCATGAATGCTCACATGCTTTCATTTAGTATAAAGTGCCATGAAATTCCATTCCACTGAACACCATGCAGGTGATTCACATTTTTAGAATGCATGTTATCCAACTTTTTTTGAATGGTCAGAGCAGTGTTTGCTTTTTAAGTATATCTTTCCATTAGGGAAGGAAATACCTTTGATGTATTTGTTATTAATCCATTATAAATATCAGATGTGAATACCTACCTGAAGTTCTATTTTGTTTATGTTTTGCTTACTCATGGGAAATTAGTAGTGTTAAAAGCAGGGAAAATTTTTATCTTTTACAAAGACAGAATCACAGAGTTATTAAAGTTGAAAGTGACCTCTGGAGATCATCTGGTCTCACCCCCCTACGAAGGCAGGGTCAGCTAGAGCAGATTACACAGGGACATGTCCAGGTGGGTTTTGAATATCTCCAGAGAGGAAGAAAATTAATTGGATCAGAGTAACTGAAGCTCTTCTGTTGTTTTTAATCTATGGTTTTAAAATCTTGCCATTAATATCCAGGAGTCCAAAAGACATGTTGACATTCATTAGGGTCAGGGTTACTATATGTTTCTAGCTTTCAGCTATAACCTTTTTACTGCTTTTACACTAGCTAAAGCACAATAAAGTTGATTGTACAGGTTTGTTTTTTTTTTTTTCCTGTGCATTGTGGAGAAGAGATTTCATGGGTGATTAATTTAACCTCTTTTCAGTTTATTTTCATCAGAGACCAGTTAAATAAAACACTTTGCAGAATCATAGGATTGTTGCAGTTGGAAGAAACCTCTGGAGACTGGCTAGAGCAGGGGTCAGAGGGTCACTAGCATGCATTGCCCAGGACTATGCCCAGTGGGGTTTGAATAACTGCAAGGATGGAGGTGCATCTTGGGCAACCTCTGCCATTGGTTGACCACCCTCATAGAAAACCCCCCGAATCATTATGTTTAAATGGAATATCTTGTATTTAATTTGTGCCTGTTGCCTCTTGTCCTTTCACTTGATCCCACTGAGAAAAGTTCTGCCTTCCTTATTCTACCACTGACCAGACATTTGTAAGAATAGGACAGATCCCACTGAGCCTTCTCTTCTCAGGGCCCCCATCTCTCCCAGCCTCTCCTCATACAAAAAGTGCTCCAGTCCTTTACTTCCCTCCATCAACTTCAGCTGGCCTTGCTGCAGTACCTCTTTGTCTCTCTTGGGCCCAGTTCTGGGCTACCCAGTACAGCATTCAGGGTGGCTCACCAGTGCTGAGCAGAGAGGAAGGATGACCTCCCTCAGTGTTCTGGTGATGCTCTTCCTCCTGCAGCGTGGGTTGCTGTGGGCCTGCTTTGCTGTGAGGGCACATTGCTGGCTCGTGGCCAGCTTCTTGTCCCTCGGGTCCTCTTCTGCCAACAGGCATGGGATTATTGCTGCCAAGTGCAGCACTTCACCTTTTCCCTGTACCGAACTTCATGAGGTTACTCTTGGCCCACTGCTCAGCCTGTCAAGGTCTTTTGGAATGGCAGGGCAACCCTCTGATCTATCAGCTGCTCTTAGTTTTGTAGTATCTATGCATTCTGTCTCAACTTGCAACTTATTGGTGAGTTGCTGAGCAGTATTGGCTCTTGTCCTGACACCTGGTGTGTACCTTTGCTGGCTGGCCTCTGGTGAACTTGGTGCTGCTGATCCACAACTGTTTTTGGCCAGCAGTTCCGTTAGTTTTCTGTTTGCCTTACTCTCCATTTGTCTATTTTGTGTTTCATCAGTTTGTCAGGGAGAAGACAGTGGGAAGCTGTGACGGGAACATTATTGAAGTCAAATAAGCAATGTTCAGTGTTCTGTCCTTGTCCACTGGGTCAGCCTGTTCATTGAGAAAGGCTATCTGGTTGGGCAGGCCAACAGTTTCCCCTCCATACATTCATGCTTACCATGTCCAAACACCGTCCTGTGTTTGGCAATGGTTTTCAGGTTTATTTTCTCCATTCCTTTCCTAGGAGTCGAGGTGAAGCTGGGATTGAATTTCTTCAAAGTAGAGGTGATATTTATTCTCTTTCAGTCCTCAGAGTTTCCTCCCCTCACCTTGATCACTGTGATCCTATTTGATCTTTCAGTGTTTGAGTGCTCTCACAATGACATCAGCCAGCCCTCAGTACGTGTGCTGCATCTCTTTATGGCCCATGGATCTGTGTGTGTCCAGTTTGTGTAAATGCTTCCTAACCTGACCCTCCTCCACTGAGAGGAAATCTACCTTGCTCCAGTCTTCCCCATGGTTTTCAGGGACCTGGGGTAGCTGAAGGATGGTTTTATCAGTAAAGAGTGAGATGAAGAGGGCATTCAGTGTATTCTTCATATCTTTTGTGACAGGTCTCCATCAGCAGGGAGACCATTTTCCATAGCCTTCCTTAGACTGCACAACACCAGTAGAAACATTTACTGTTCCCCTTCATGTTTAGGTGAGCTATCTACCTGTGTCTGTGATCCCAGTGAAGTTGTAATTCTCCAGCTACGTGCAGACCTCTTAATTCATCCTGTTTGCCCTGCTATGTGCATTAGCAAACAGGCTCTTTGGACAGCTGTTCTCCCAGAAAAGATAGAATACCTTGGCCCATAATTCTGCCTGGTAAGCATTTCCCTATGTACATGCACACAGCTGGGGTGGGACCCCTACAGCCCTGTTTTTTTGCTTACAAATTTCCTCCTGTTGACGTTGCCCCATATTCTTTGCTTGCCAGCCTGGTCCTTTACTTCCTCTCTTGTTTGCTGGTNCTCTGCCATTGGTTGACCACCCTCATAGAAAACCCCCCGAATCATTATGTTTAAATGGAATATCTTGTATTTAATTTGTGCCTGTTGCCTCTTGTCCTTTCACTTGATCCCACTGAGAAAAGTTCTGCCTTCCTTATTCTACCACTGACCAGACATTTGTAAGAATAGGACAGATCCCACTGAGCCTTCTCTTCTCAGGGCCCCCATCTCTCCCAGCCTCTCCTCATACAAAAAGTGCTCCAGTCCTTTACTTCCCTCCATCAACTTCAGCTGGCCTTGCTGCAGTACCTCTTTGTCTCTCTTGGGCCCAGTTCTGGGCTACCCAGTACAGCATTCAGGGTGGCTCACCAGTGCTGAGCAGAGAGGAAGGATGACCTCCCTCAGTGTTCTGGTGATGCTCTTCCTCCTGCAGCGTGGGTTGCTGTGGGCCTGCTTTGCTGTGAGGGCACATTGCTGGCTCGTGGCCAGCTTCTTGTCCCTCGGGTCCTCTTCTGCCAACAGGCATGGGATTATTGCTGCCAACCTCCCTCAGTGTTCTGGTGATGCTCTTCCTCCTGCAGCGTGGGTTGCTGTGGGCCTGCTTTGCTGTGAGGGCACATTGCTGGCTCGTGGCCAGCTTCTTGTCCCTCGGGTCCTCTTCTGCCAACAGGCATGGGATTATTGCTGCCAAGTGCAGCACTTCACCTTTTCCCTGTACCGAACTTCATGAGGTTACTCTTGGCCCACTGCTCAGCCTGTCAAGGTCTTTTGGAATGGCAGGGCAACCCTCTGATCTATCAGCTGCTCTTAGTTTTGTAGTATCTATGCATTCTGTCTCAACTTGCAACTTATTGGTGAGTTGCTGAGCAGTATTGGCTCTTGTCCTGACACCTGGTGTGTACCTTTGCTGGCTGGCCTCTGGTGAACTTGGTGCTGCTGATCCACAACTGTTTTTGGCCAGCAGTTCCGTTAGTTTTCTGTTTGCCTTACTCTCCATTTGTCTATTTTGTGTTTCATCAGTTTGTCAGGGAGAAGACAGTGGGAAGCTGTGACGGGAACATTATTGAAGTCAAATAAGCAATGTTCAGTGTTCTGTCCTTGTCCACTGGGTCAGCCTGTTCATTGAGAAAGGCTATCTGGTTGGGCAGGCCAACAGTTTCCCCTCCATACATTCATGCTTACCATGTCCAAACACCGTCCTGTGTTTGGCAATGGTTTTCAGGTTTATTTTCTCCATTCCTTTCCTAGGAGTCGAGGTGAAGCTGGGATTGAATTTCTTCAAAGTAGAGGTGATATTTATTCTCTTTCAGTCCTCAGAGTTTCCTCCCCTCACCTTGATCACTGTGATCCTATTTGATCTTTCAGTGTTTGAGTGCTCTCACAATGACATCAGCCAGCCCTCAGTACGTGTGCTGCATCTCTTTATGGCCCATGGATCTGTGTGTGTCCAGTTTGTGTAAATGCTTCCTAACCTGACCCTCCTCCACTGAGAGGAAATCTACCTTGCTCCAGTCTTCCCCATGGTTTTCAGGGACCTGGGGTAGCTGAAGGATGGTTTTATCAGTAAAGAGTGAGATGAAGAGGGCATTCAGTGTATTCTTCATATCTTTTGTGACAGGTCTCCATCAGCAGGGAGACCATTTTCCATAGCCTTCCTTAGACTGCACAACACCAGTAGAAACATTTACTGTTCCCCTTCATGTTTAGGTGAGCTATCTACCTGTGTCTGTGATCCCAGTGAAGTTGTAATTCTCCAGCTACGTGCAGACCTCTTAATTCATCCTGTTTGCCCTGCTATGTGCATTAGCAAACAGGCTCTTTGGACAGCTGTTCTCCCAGAAAAGATAGAATACCTTGGCCCATAATTCTGCCTGGTAAGCATTTCCCTATGTACATGCACACAGCTGGGGTGGGACCCCTACAGCCCTGTTTTTTTGCTTACAAATTTCCTCCTGTTGACGTTGCCCCATATTCTTTGCTTGCCAGCCTGGTCCTTTACTTCCTCTCTTGTTTGCTGGTCATGCTCTCCTACTCCTGTTACTCCTAGTTTGAATTTTCATTACTGGATTGGCCAGCCTGTTGGCAAAGTGTTTTTCTCCACTTAAATGGACCGCATCCCTGCTAAAATATTCTCTGTCCTTGTTAGAACATCCTGTGATCATTTAAACTCTAAAATCTCGTAGCCCACACCAGCTGCACAACAAATTCTTGACTTGTGGGATCTGTCACTTCCTTCTTCACCCTTCTGCCTTTCTGGAAGGATTGAGGAGAAAACTGCCTGAGCTCTCCATGCACTTGAGCCCCTTCCCACATAATCTAACAGCAGTGAAATCAGTGTTCCATGCTTTCTTCGTGGCCTCTGGCATCATCCTCAGTGCATGGATGGAAGAGCAGCAGAAGGTCATAGTCTGCAGCAGCCTTTTGAAATGTCTTGATCTGAGTCTCCAGCAGGGTCCAAACCTCCCTGGGCAGCAGCTGTGGGATTCAGTCCCCCCCAGCAGGGAGCAGCTTCCTGCTGCAAATACTCACACAGGTGCCTGTGCAGCTCCATTCTTTTGCTGGCTTGAGTCACTTGCAGGACAGAGCTTGTATGTACAAGACAGATATTTTAGTTAAGTATTTTATGTATTTTACTCTTTGTTTTGTGGTAAAATATGTGTAAAAACATTGCTGGGGAACTAATTACGTGTTTTGGCTTTTTTTTGTTGTATGAAGCTTTGTTTATTTTTGAATGTTATCCTGCCAATGCCATATGGGTTAGCTGGTGACATCCAGGCTTTCTGAGTGTGGTTGATAGAGGGAAAATCATGTGTGGTTTTTCTCTGCTCAGGGAGGTCAAGGAGCAATCTCAAATCAGTCTGAAAAATCTACAGAAAGATTAAGGGGTATCAGTATTTGGTACAGGATTTGATAAAAATTATTTAAGATGACCTTTCATGTCCAGAATTTTTACTTTAGGTTATACCATTTAGAAGACACCATTATAAGAAGTTTTCCCAAACCTGAAGCAACAGGTTGCTTTATAACCTGTTTTAGGCAATGAAATAGACACTATTGTCACATTATAACTGGTTTCACCTGTGTCTCGTTTCCATTTGTTCTAGGAAATGAACCCAGGAAGTAAAGTGAAAGGTCATGTGAAGCTCGGTCATAGCAGAAATTGTCTTAAAGATTGCTTTACCTGTAAGTTCTGCTTTTCTGTTGTTAAATATTAAAGTTATATCATACTGTGGGGGGGAGAAAAAAGACTTTATTTTGGCATTTTGACTTGCAGCTTAATTGAGAAAAAAAACCTTTCCAAGTGCATTATGTGGTAACATGTGCTATTATTCACTTTCTATATTTTAGTAAAGCCCAAACAAACATTTTTTCCTCTAAGTAAATAACTAAAACTAACATTTTCCCTAAAACCTATTAAAATTTTGAATCCCACGAGCAAGATTTTCATGCTGTTTCATTACAGATTATACATCCACTGTGATGCATGCTAAACTGCAATTACTTATTTTTCAGAAATTCTTTTAAAAGTGAAAGGTACAAATTATTCAAATTTGTATGAGAGTGTGAAACTACTATTAAAAGCTCTTTGCAAAGATTTCATGTGCAGGTGCCTGCTGTGACTGAGGCATCTTTAGGATTCAGAGTTATTATATTATATGATAGTACCCTTTACAATTGTGTCACTTGTGGCAAAGAATTTTCTTCAAGCTAAAATGAAGTAATATAATTTTGTATATACCTTACAATAAATTCCACTTAGGAATTTAAACTATGGCTTTCATCTTGAGTCTAAGTGTCTACATCAAAATACTTAAATTGGGAGATACGAACTTGGTCTCCTAGCAAAATTGCAAGAAAAATATTAAAAGATCCATTTTATGAAACCAAAACCATTAGGCTTGGTTTTGGCAGGTTCATGTGGTTGGTGGCAGAGCTTAGAACAGAATACAGAAGTTCTTAGTCCCTGTGAAAAGATATATGAAAATATGTAAATATGCTAAAAAAGTATATCCTGAAGGAGATTGGGAGTTTGCAAGCTACAGTTTCAGCAGTATGTTAATTTTTTCCCTTTTGGTAGTAATTATCATAGTTCAACTAAGCATCACCTAGATAGCAAGTTCTTGAAAATTGTAAGGGGGAAAAGCACTATTGAAAAGTGTTTCAAAACTGATAATAGGTGTTTAATCTTTTAAAAGTAAAAATTTCAGATTTTTTTCATTATCTAGCACTCTGTTTTAACGTAGCAGCAATGCCTATACATGGACAGCATAGGTAATTTAGTTTGACATAAAATCTTCAACCAACTAAAAACCTGCAAACACTAGCCCTCCACAAATCAAACTCCTTGTGAAGTTTGAGAACATCTCCTGATACTTATTTGATTTTCTTCAAAATGTGCTTCTTTGTCTCAGTCTTTCTTTAGTACTCTGATATAACTTGAGACAACCATGAAGTACCAACACAAGTGAATCTCTTAGAAATGAGAATCTTAATTCTGCACTTTGAGTTGTGAAGTAGAAATTGAATGTTATTGTCTTTATTATATAAATATTCACACAGTACTGGTGCAACTTCAGCAATTTTCCTATGTTATCCTAAGTGTATTAAAATTAATCCAACATTGGAGAATTTCTTTTGGTTTTGTCAAAGAATCTGGATGGGCTGTTACAGGATAATTCAAGGAGACTTTTACAATTAGTCAAGAAAGAGAGAAGAAAAAGTGCTGCTCTGATAGTGCTGTCTTAATAACTGAATTAGTCAGATTTTCAGTATTATTTGATAGGTTTAATTACCTAGCATTAGTCAGGTGGATTGCCAGGATCATAACAGTAGCCTTAAAAGAACACAAATCATAAGAGGTAAGATTGAGTTAGAACTGGCTAATTTATTTCAATTTTGTCTTTTCTTTCCATTAATTACTCTGTTATTTTCTTCATGTCTTCCTGAGAAATCCTAGTATTTTATTTGTGTGCACATGTATATGTATGTGTGTGGGTGGGGGTGTAGCCATTAGAGATATATTTATATTCAGTGAAGATAAGACAACAGTTGGGACAAAAGTACAGAAGTGACTTGGAAAAATCATAGGTGAGAACATGGAGAAAAGTCCCTGACAGGATGCAAATGTTGAGTGTTGTGTTGCACACTGAGCAATAAAGTACATTTTCAGCCTCCCAGCCAGCAAATGCATTATTTGGAATCCTGCAAGTACTCTGATTTTAATAGTGTGACTGCACTTGACGACAAAATAGCAGAAAAATCTTTTTTTCCTGATCTAAAATATTTGAAACATTGTCTATTACTATATAGTTACAGACAATTCTGAAGTCTGGTTAAAGATCTGGCAATATCCAGTAATATTTCTTACTGTAGGCTCTAATTGATTTTGTAATTCACAAATTCAACCATTATATTGATATAAACAGGAAAAACAACATAGTGACAAAAAAGGATGTTGTTTTTGTTGTTATAATAATAGTAATAATAATAATAATTATTATTATTATTATTTCATGAGCACACAAGACAGAGAAACAAGACAAGAAATCGAACATTTTAAACCATTACATAGTTCCTAGTACATAGACAAATTACATATTTGTCTTTTTGCTAGAAATAATTCCACACTGTTAATTGTGACATTGATTAAGAATATTTATGTTATACATTTAATGTGCATGCTAGTATTCTGAATTAATGAATCAATAGTGTAAAACTGCCTGTCATGAGACACAGACAAGCAACCACATAACTCACGGAGATTTGTAGACTGTGGTGGCAATTAATTATGATCATTTTTTAAATGGTTGAATTTTTCTTCCCAAGGGAGTTTCCATGTATTATTTTTATTAATATTAGCTGGTTGACAAATCATAGTGTCATAGAATAGTTTGGGTTGGATGGCACCTTAAAGATGATCTCGTTCCACCTCCCCTGCCATGGGCAGGGACACCTTCCACTGGACCAGGTTGTTCAGAGCCCCATCCAGCCTGGGCTTGAACACCTCCAGAGATGGGGCATCCACAGCTTCTCTGAGCAACCTGTGCCAGTGCCTTCCTACCCTCTGAATGAAGGATTTATTCCTAACATCTAATCTACATCTCCCCTCTTTTTAGTGTAAAACTCTTACCCCTTGCCTTATCATGATCCACTTGTGTAAAAAGTTACTCTTCCTCCATTTCATAAGCTCCCTTTAAGTACTGAAAGGCCAAAAGTAAGAAAATAGGAATCTTTTTCTACCTTTTTTTCCTCCCTGCAATTGGGTTGTTCTGTATTCAGCTAATCACTATCAAAATATTTCAGTCCTGTCCTTATAAAAGATCTAAATTTTACCCATCATAATATGTTCTGTGTAAAATAAGGAGTAGCACAAAGTCTACTGCTGTATCTTTATAGAACAACCAGAAGTTCTAAATATGAACCAGGAGTTCTTGATATGATAGCCATTCAACTTGACAGAAATTTAAGAGTAGAAATGTTCTGTTTACTCATTCAATTATTCCCCTTCAGGAAAGGCATGTTTGCTGATGCTCTGCAACAAGTGTTCTTCATTTTCTTTGAATTATTCCCTTTCTATATCTTTGAGAACTTAACTTTTTCTCCTGTTCTTCTCATGCCCTTGAAAAAAAAAGAAAAAATATAATTTGAAATATCTTTTCTTGATTCGCAAGTACAGGGTTGAGTCTATTATGTGGAGATCCTGATGAGAATCCAGTGCACGTGTGGCAAAAGAGAAGACTAAATGAGTTAAAAAACTGAAAACACACTATCAAAATCAGTAGAAGGAATTGAAGTAATACCTAAAACTGGTGAGCATTAATACAGACTATTTTATTGTAGAAAATTCCAAGACTCTAGGAGCAGCACATTAATTTTCAACGATTGTCATGCACAGCTCTAATTAAGATTTGGCTGATCACTGGGGATTGACTCTTCCACTGCTCTCCCCATGGCTGCCTCTTGCCTTTCTGAACTGAACTTCGACTTGAACTTTAATATCATGTGTTACCTGGCATATGTTTTCATGTCAGCTTCTGTCAATATATTCAGGGGAATACAAGTTTTAAGTATAGCATTTCTGCATACTGTAAGCATCTTCCTGATCATAAGTTTGTAAAAACCTCAGTTGCAGAGTAAGGAGAATAGAATTATTGCAAAGGTCTTTCATGGTTTGCTTCATTAATTATTATGTAGATTTTTTTTAATAAGGGGAATACTGGGGAATATAAATAGATATATCTGAACTGATGACACTAAGAAATACAACAGCTGTCCCCGTTGTTGCTTGTTAATTTGCTGTGCTGAGGTGTAATTTCATGCTTTGTTAAAATCAGACATATTAACTATGATGTGCTGAAGGTGAAATAAGGAGACAGGCTCTGTGAAATTTCCTGTTTTAAAAAATATATGGTACCTAATATTCACTGGAAGCAGTGGCAGGGAGAAGTGTCCTGTAAATTAAATATGTTGACACAATAAAGAGTATGAATAAAACTAAACCAAAATATTTTATTCTTTACAGTCAGTATGCAGTTAATATTTTCTCCAGGCATAAGCTTCCTAAATCTCAGGTAGTGTCACAATGCATGTGTAGATATCAAAATGGTGCTAGTCAGCAGGTGCACAGCATTCACAGGCCGCCAGGCACGGCTTCATTAAGCTACTGAACTTAAGGAAAGCTGGAGAATTCTGTGAGGTGCCTTAAAATTAAGAATTTGATAGTTCCTCATGACTGTGCAGTGCTAAATTTGAAAAAGTGCTAATGGTAAAAAAAAAAGACATGCACACAAAAGAAAAAAATATTGCAAAGGATTCTCAGGAACTGAAGATAAGATACTCTGTTTTGATGAATAAAAAAAATTGAGGTCCAGTAGGAGAGAAGAAAGGGAATAATAAAAGCAGTGAATACCTCTGAACCATAGTTGCTATTTTTGGTTGGTCTAATATTTTTCAAATTCAGTAGAAGACAACTTTTTAGTTTATTTTCAGTATTGTGAAAATTTACGTTAATTCTATATATTTTTATCACTAATAAGTCTCTGGTTAATTTTGTGTAGGTTTAGGGAGTGTATGGGTAAAATAATAAATGTTTTGATTCCCTCATTTAGCACAGTGTGGTTCTCTCATTTAGCACAGTGTGATTACAGTATATGTTTCCAAATAAAGTAATGAGATTTGACTTCTCAGCCTCTCTCAAGACTAAATTTGCATCTGTTCCTCTTGACTATCTTGACCATGCTGCAAAATTAGCTTGGAAGGGTAGGAATGAGCATTGGTATGTAGCCTGTAGTTTTACTTCTGCTTGTTACACCCGTTGAATATTAGTCCATTGACAGGAAAGGTTACCTGGGATTAAGAGCCAGTGAAATTTTTTTTGCTCTGAGTCTGTTTGCAAATAATTGTTTGTCCTGCAAGTAAGATTAATGCACCTTAGATCAGGAGTCGTAATGATAGAAAAAGTAGAAAGAAAATTCTTTATGGTCTAATTCGTACCATTTAACAGGTACAGCAATTCAAGGTGAGATATGTTATTATGTTGTATGTCTACACCTCATGCTACCTGGCTTCAAGCAGAAAACTTGGTTTCAGCTTCCCAGCAGACAAAAGGTTCAACTCCAGTACCGATAATTTACAGTGGGGAAGGACTGTGTTGTCATAGAGGTGCAAGGGGGGCATCAGGACCTCCAGAATGCACACTTCTGTCTGGGGAGCTTCTTTGGAGCCACTGAAAGCAGAACACTCCTGAGAAACCTCACACTGGTAGAGAAGCAACTTCCATTTTTCCCCTTCATGTTGCCTTGAAGTTGCTCTGTCTCTGAGCATTGTGTCTCCCTTCTCTGAAGGCAGGTTTTAGGGGATTGTCTCAGGAAATGTCATTCTGCAG
Organism: Notiomystis cincta; assembly: GCA_013398075.1. Lineage (NCBI taxonomy): Eukaryota > Metazoa > Chordata > Aves > Passeriformes > Notiomystidae > Notiomystis > Notiomystis cincta. Next base: position 24,333 of record VZRX01001736.1, read on the forward strand.
GGCTACTCTTGCTGTAGACTACTGATATCTGAAGGACTGTCGTTATTGTGGCCTTCTTGTGACTTCCACAGAGCTGGAGAGGATAATTATTGATTCGTGCAGTGAACCAAAGACAGCACTGGTTTTGTGGACTGGTTCATGTGAGAATGGTCTAAGATTCACTGTTTCCTGGAAAGAAACATGTAAGCTCTTGCCTCTAAACTTGAATGGGAGAGGCAAATTCATACTTCTGTAATTACTTTGATTGCAGTTTCTTGTTGTAGTCTATTTCAGGTAAACCTACACTGCATGAATCATAAGAAATTGCTAGCTAGAAAACAGCTAGAATGTCAAGAGGTGCTTTTGCTCCTCAATTAACCAGTTCAGCATTAATGTCAGGTCTGTGTAGCTGTAAGATTGGGGCTGTTTTGTTTCCTTTTCTTTTTTTGAATTGTGTGTGCCTTGTGAGAGCATTGCCTTTCATCTGTTCAGGATTCTCTGATAGCTTGTTTGTATTTTTAGATTTTGTATGACTTTTGTACCACTCACGCTTCAAGAAACCCTCTTTGTACAGCTCTTGGTTTCTGACTGTAACTATCAGCAGAAGGTTTATTTAACAGAAAACAACCTAGAGAGTGACATTAGAAAATACTGTCAAACAGACAGGAAGGCAATAGGAATACTGATGTGTTTCCTGTGTATGTTTCTACTTTTGTGATTAATCAGTGAAAGAAGTCTTTGTTTTAAAAGTAAGTAGACAAGTGAAACTCGTCTGTGCTGCTATCTGCAGCTTTCTGTTGACTAGGAGCTGGGAAGTAGCACCAGCTTGTGGGTTTTTTTGGTTGACTACCCCAGCAGTGTACATAGTTTATATCATACAGAGCTGGGTAGAAGATCTTGAGAAAACAAGGTTTTGTGCACTATTGCCACCTCCCATTATTAGCATTGCATAGGTGTTGCTGCAATCCTTGGCCTTTCCATGTTCAATTGTCTTGTTATTGGTGGTAAAATTGGGAAAATGGACCTGATAGGTGGTGTTTTGTGTGTTTAAAAGCCAAAATATGTAGTTGTAACTGTAGGTATAGCTAGAATTTCTTAGCAGGTACACCCTGTAACGTGCCTTAGTCATCTTGTTCTGTGGTTGGAGACATGGCGGGACTAGAGGTGTGTGTGAGGGTTCCCTGCATAGGTCAAAGAGGAATGATTCACTGGAAGATACTGTTCCTGGAATGTTTTGCAGAAATCATTTAAGAGTTCCTGCTAAAGTAAAAACTTCCTCTGATAAACTCGTTTGTGTAAAGTGTCCAGAAAGTTAATTCCTGCAACTGTTAGCACTGACAGCACTGATCTCCTCTCTTAATTTCAGAGCATGAAATTTGTCCAGACATCTGGCTTTGTAGGAGAGAGTTGTTACTTTGAAGGGTAGACTGCACACACTTTAAGTGGCTAGGGGTCAGATGGTATCTGTACACTCCTTCCCCAGTGTATATCCGTCAAAGAAACAGGATTGCAGCAACTTTCATTTTGAAATAAACTTGGCTTTCATATTGGAATGATCTGTTGAGGAGGTGGGAGTGGTGTGCATGTTAAAGAAGTAAGTTAATTACCTGTAAAGACTCTGTTTGTCTCCATTGACTCTAGTGGGGAGGCAGATCCTGGGGTGACCCTGAGAGCCTCGGTTTGCAGGGATGTTCCCATCGGGAGCATCCCGTGGTTTCAGCAGGTCGGTAACAGGCCGGCTTCCACCTCCTCACACCTGAACAGCCCCGGGAGCAGGGAGCAGCTGAGCCTTCTCCAGTGCTGGAAAAGGAGCACGGCTGTGATACTGGAGAGCTGGTGCTGGGGGGGTCTCTGCCCCCCACGGGGACTGGCTTGGCAGGGCAGCGTTGGTGTGTCACACTGGAGCTGTCTTTGTGTGAGGTGACAGAGAGAGGCATTTCCTGAGAACTGGCAAAATGTAACTGCCTTGCTCACAAAGTGATTCAATTCCTGAGAAAGCAAAATGAACACAATTCTTTTCGGACCACAGACTGAGATTTTCTATTTTGGAAGAGATTGAGTGTATTTTATTTTAAATTACCTTTTTTTCTTTTTCCTAAGAAAATCACACCATATTTTAATGGAGCTAAATATACGAAATAGGGAAGACCTATGCATAAGCAGAATTATGAGAGGAAAAGATATAAAAGGAAGCTATTATTTTTTTCCCCTGGAAGATTTCTCTGAATTGCAATGTTTTTAATAGTCCACATAAATAAATTTTCAAAGATGTCACCGTGAATAAGAATTTCATTCTATTTGAGAAATGCATTGAAGTACAGCTATGCTGCTACTACTACTGCTAGTAGTATTGTTATTATTAGGTGGAATGATGGCATGTTGAACACTTTGAAGCAGGCAGATGTGAATTCATCTGGAGATATATTCTTAACCAATAACAATTCAAAATTATCTTATTAGTTCTTTTAAGTCTCATCTGAGCCCTATATTTGGGTTTTGCTAGTGAATCCTATAAACAATTCTATCAACAAAGTGTCTAAACGTCTTTTGATTCTTAATGTAATTATGACTTTAACTACAACTTGTGACTGAATTATTTATGCAAATTTTATGCTTTATGAGAATGCCAGCCTTTTACAATTTATGAAATTTATTCCTTAGAATTTCAATTAATAGGCTCTTGTTTTCCGTCCTGACCAAGTTTTTCACCTATTTTTTTCCTGTGCATCTTTCATTGATTTATTCACTTTTTTCCTTCATTCATCTCCTTCAGCTGGATGGTCTGTCCTTTTAATCAGTGTTTCTATAGGTGGAAGTTTTGTAGATTTCACACTGTTTAAGGGAACCTGATGGGGTGGGAGTATCACAGTGAATGTTTGTGGCCTTGAAGCAACTGTTTCTGTGAAACTGGTGAAAATTTCTGCAAAACAAATGGAGAGCAAGTACAGTAACAGTTTTGGGTTTGTTTTGTTTTTTTTTTTTTTTTTTTTTTTCTGCTTTTTTTTATTGGTTATGCAAAATTTTAATTTGATCCTGTTAGGCTGCACCTATATAACATATATATGTGCATACTTCATGTTAGAATAAGTCATAGCAATAGTCTCCTTTGTTTGTTGCAAGAAAAGTACTCCAATACCCATGCTTAGTTGTTTTCAGAATTGTGATCTCTGAATGGAAGAAAAGATGGTATTTAGAGACATAAGTTGAGCACCATTATTATTTCAAGGAGTGTGAGGTGGGAAGGGTTGCCATGATTCTTTGAAATCAGAGAATTTTTATCCTTTGTGTCATTTTTAACAAATGTAATTTTATGCTCATATAGCCTAAAAGTTCTAATTTTATTAAGACTGGGTTTCTAATTATCTAGACATGGCACACACATAAATATCTTTTGCCTGTAGGAGTACCTAACATCTAAATACACAAAGTATGTGTGGGTTGACAATAAGAGTTTTACAGTATTAGCTTTTTTCTTTAAACATAGCTTAGTTGTTTAAAGTTAGTTGTCCTTTATCCCCTATTTTCCAGTTGAAAGACAGTTCCTTGTCAAGAAGCTTGCAAGGGAAGTTGTAATGAAGTGTTTGTTCACTTAAACCCCAGCAATAATAAAGCAAACATGGTTGGTTAAATGCAGAAATTGCCCTGTAGCTGAGCAGGCGGCGTAGAAGGCGATGCCGGTCCGTGCGTCATGCTCGCGGTCCTGTGCCGCGCCGAGAGAACCGCGCTGCGCCTTCAGAGCAGGGCAGCTCAGCTTTTGTTACTCATGTGCTACCGGGGGCTCTGCTCAGGCAGCAGTGGGAAATCTCAACGCCTTTCTAAAGCAAACACTTCCAAAAATTGCCACTGTAGGGCACTTGATCTAAAAACAGATTTGTACCTGCTATTAATTGGATCCAGGGTGGGCTGCACAGTGTGCAGCGGTAAGGGAAAATTTTGCCTTTGCGTCACAAACGTAATGAAACTCTTGACCCAGTGCCACTAATAGCTGTGGCTTAGGTGACACAATCTTGTAGCTTTTTTAAGCTCGTAGGACAGCAACAGCTCAGGGCTGTGATAAGTATTTCATTCTTAGCTGAGTAATAGGAGAGAACAAAGCTGCTTCATTCATTGCTTTGTGTCTTACAGACACCAGCTTTTTAGTCTTTCTGGTGAATGCATGTTACAGTATTGTTATTGTACATCTTAGTCTGTTTTGTGTAGCTTCAGTCTTCCTTACTGTCAGTGAGGGAAAATCATCTAGCAAGGGGTCATTTTTAACTGCATTTTCTATCTGAAATGAGAATTTCAGTAAGATAAGAAAGCTCTGGGTTTTCGGTTAAGTTGGCTTAAGTTTACTACTTATGCTGGAAAAGTCCAGTGGGATGAGATTTAGGTGATAAAATACCTTGTCAGGCAGCTGAAGAATATTGGAGGGGGGAGCAAGAGCCACGTAGGAGGAAATTCTACAATCTATTTATGAGATAGAATATTATTATATGGTAAATGATTCTTAAAATACTAGTTTCTACAAAGTGTTTATCAATGGATTGTGTTAGAAAAATGTGGTCATAGAACAAGATGTGCCTCCATAGTTTTTGTGAATATTTTAAGGTGCAGACTTTGTTCAAAGTGCTTTGAGAATCATCCTTCTGGGAAATGTGGAAATGTTATCTTTGCAAACTTTCCTAAAGGAATTTTAAAGATCTCCCCCAAATAATGTTTGGCTGAAATGGAGATTTTGCTAACTCCAGAAAATATTCAGTTTCTGCTTCAAAAATATTTTATTTTTCTAGATTTCTCTTATTTTGACCTGAACTGGTTCATTACTGTCATAAAGCATGTTTGATATCTAGTTTGTCTTTTTTTATGGTAAAACTCAAATATCACAGAATTCTCTTTGAAGAAAGCAAAGGACAAACCAAGAAAATTTTTCAAAGATATTCAGTGTAGATTAAATTCATTACTCAAGTGAAAAGGATAGTTTTTCAATATGATCATAGTGGATTTTCTAAGGAATTTGTTGCCAAATCATGTTTGAAATTTAGCAGCACAAGGCTTTTAATTTATTTAGAGTCTTCAGAAAATCTAAAGCCTAATCCTAGTTTAAGTGACTAAATAAGTAGCACCCAGAGTAGAGGATCTTTAGGTGCAGAATTTAGAAATATTCTTAGGAAAAAGCTGATTTTATTGGTTTTTTGCTCATGTCTTTAATGGTAGCTTTTAAATCCCAGAAGCAGATAGGTTGGAGTGGTTTCACATCTTGAAGGTGTTACAGTGTAGTTCTGACTTTCAGATCTGGGATATCTGTGCCGGTCAGGGAATGGGAGATGAAGTCTCTTACTTTTAAAAAGCTGAGCCTTATAAAATTTAGTTTTCCTTTGCAGAGATTTAATGATGTGTGAACTGTTGCTAGTGTTTGGAAGTCTCTCCTAGTGAATCTTAAACTGTTGCACTGTAAAAACGTGTGTGATGATTGGTAATGTGATAAGGTACGCAACAGTACAAAATTACATTTAAATCAGTATGTGATATGAAGAAACTGGTTATCTTTATGGCACAAGGGGGGATGGGTAGTAAATCATATTTCAATCCTGAAAATTAATTTATTAGCTGTTTTTAAGCAGGAGATTGACAAATCCGACCCTTTGTTAATTTAGACTCTTAGTAGCATCTTCTTACTCTTTCAAAAAAATGAAGTTTTTCAGTGAGAAAAACAAGAAAAAACTTACTTGTGTCTGAAAATATTCCTGGAAAAGATGACTTCAGAAACTGTACTGGAGAGCAATTGTAACTTTTTTCCTGATTGTTTTTGATTGCTATGGGCAAATGATGAAAAATCACGCTCACCAAAGGTGAAATAGCTGTGTGGAAGAGGTGGGCGCTCTGAAGTGCTTAGCAGAACTTAAAAGAACTGTAACTAGTGTTGGATCTTCTTAGTCTGGATTTTCTTCCAGTGCTTAAGTAGGAGTGTGATTACAGAACAAGTGCTTTTCATAGTATCCTCACATGGCACAAGAGTTATCTCCAAAAAGTACTACTTTTATGTGGTATTGTTGAGAATTCCAGTTTTTTTTATTAGAGCCTGAAAGAAGAAATAAATGAAATAGCACATTACATTTAATCTCCTCTTCCAAAGCAAAGCATGCAGGCAGAGGTAAGATAAAAGTACAATCAAATTAATCTTGCAATGTTTAGAAAGCTGGTAATGGGGTAACACAAAGAAATATATAATTAAATCTGTGGAAGAGATGTGTTAATTTGGAAGGAATATTTAAGACCCATGGTCTTCAGAAATACATAGGGAGAGTTTGGATGATAAGACTGGGAGTTTATTTTGGAGAATGCTTTCCCTTTAGGAAATACTTTTATTGGCTTTCTTCTCCTGCATGCCTCCTTGCTGAATTGCCACTTTTAGATGCTTAGCTCCATGGAAAAGTAACAGACAAAATAACCTCCTGCCAGACTCTTAATCTCTTGATCAATAAGCAACACGCAAAGATATGAATAAGTTTTATTTCAGTATTGCTCATCAAAAAATGTCCACAAGTTTGAAAGGAACCATTGGATCCTTCAGAACAGGAACTCGAGGGATTTGTTTTCTGAATCTGGGTCTGCTACAATTTAAAATGAGGTAGCTGTATTGTAATAATAAACTCAAAGTTAGTATGGCAATGTCCATCTAAGTGTAATAACTAATTAAAGAATTAGGTAAGCATCATAATACCAAACTGCATTTGATTATAAATTAATATATTTGTACTAGTTACGTGACTCTGCTTTTTGGTATACTCTCACAATTTTAAGATTAAATTACAAAGTCAATCCTCTTTTTTGTTTTATCTCGTAGTTTAATAAAACTTTGAAATTCTGGAGAAAATAAAGAGGGATGAAGAAAAGTCTTGTGCTTGTTTAGAAGAATGCTGTATCACGCAATTCTAAACTTAATTATCTTTATTTAATCAGAAATTAAATTCCGTGTTTGCTAAAGAAATAACTTTTTCTGATTTCGTTAGCTACTCAGGCATGTAGAGTTTCAGCCAGGGAATGTGCTTTGTTTTCAACCAGTCAGTGACCCCTGTAAAAATGTTTAATTAACTTTTGCCAATGTCAATATAGTTCTATTATACTCAGCAGGCTGGATGAGCTCCCTCTGGTGGCTCATTTACATTGAGGTTCTGTTCTTTCTCTCGTGTCTGTTTACTGAAGCAAACAAGGCTGCTGACCCCAGGTATCATTCAGGCATCAGTTCCTTCTGGGCTTGCACTTTAATTGAAAAACATCAATAATTTCCTTACAAAATGAAGCAAAAGCATTCAAATTCACAGGAGGTTCAGTTCGTTAGCAAAATAAATAAAGAGCTACTGGGTAACAAAGTAAGCAAACAAAACCAAATTACTTCCATTTAAGTCAAAATCACACTATAGGTGGTTGGCAGTAATTTCACAGCATCACCCACTTACAACAGTGCTTATTCTTAAACTCAGGAAATATTTGGATATTAAACCAAAATATTTGGACATAGACCATGAACTTGTGTAGTTTAGTGTCGTCAAGAAGGAAGTAGGGCAGCAAGTAAGAATACAAACATGGGCTTCAGGAGAGAAAATTTTGGCCTCTTAAGGGATATTCTTGGAAGAACCCCATGGGAACAGGCCCTGCAGGGAGGAGGGGCCCAACAGAGTTGGCTGATATCAAAGAATTGCTTCCTCCAGGATCAAGAATGATGCATCCCAATGAGCAAGAAATCGGGAAAGGCGGCAAGAGATCTGTGGGGATGAATAACTCCTGTCATTGCTCAGGCTTAAGCAGGGAACACACAGGCATTGGAAGCAGGGTCAGGCCACTTGAATGAATATAGAGAGGTTGCTGAAGTAGAAATGAGACAAGGAAGGTCAAGGCTCATCTGAAATTAAATCTGGCCAAGGATGTCAGGGAAAGCAGAAATAGCTTCTTCAAATACATAAATAATAAAAGGAAAAATAAGGGTAATGTGGGCCCTGTTACTAAATGGAGCAGGTTACAGAATAAAATATTCAAAAATTAGAGAAATTATAGTTTTTGGAATTATGAGTATTTAGGCCAAGATAAAATTTTGCTTCGAGAAGGAGAAAGGAGTCACAGCAGATGAGATTAGGAGGGAAATAGCAGTGTTGATAAGGTGATCAGATAGCCAAGTGAAATAAAGGGAAAAATAGAGTATAATCAATGATAAGACACCTGTAGGAAATTGAGAAGAAATATCTTCAAAAAAGTGGTTTGAATGAATATTCATTTGTGTGTTTAAATGAAATTAATGTCTTGCATTTTTTCATGTTCCTTAAACATTCTAGCAGTTGACATTCACAAAACAAATAATGCTTAACAAGCATGGAAAACCTCTAAATTGAAAGTCTGTAGACTTTGAATACTCACACAAGTGGACCTGTTATTTTTTGATCACAAATTGTTCATATGTCTTTTTTTCTTCATCAAATAACAATTGAGAGCACAGTTTGTAGCATAATAGTGTGCATCTGAATATCTGCTTTAAAAAGAAACAATCTTGGTCTTCTGGTATAATTATATGTGGCTAGTAAGAGAAGCAGGTGGGTTAGCAAATAATTTTCTTTTATGCAGTATTTTGGAACAGTTTCTTACTGTGTTCAAGTTCAGAATCTCTTTCATGTTGTTGATCAGACTGTGAGAAAAAAACAGTCTAGTAGTATTTGAGGAAATTACTGGTGTACTTTGTTCAGGACTAAGAATTGGAAATAACTTAGTTAATGCACCCTGGGACTATGTTTACAATTTTGCAGCTGATGATAACTAGCATTTTCCAGTCATCCTTTCATAAAGGAGAATACCCTGATCCAGACTGATCCTTCAATCAGTCTGTGCTCCTGGCTGCTTCCCAATTTCTTTTTCCTGTTCTAGCAGTGCCATAACTGGGTTGCTTGTAGTATTGAACTTCATCCTGTTTCTCATGCTCTCATCTAGAAGATTGTCCAAGTCTTCCAGCGTTGTGCCCTGGCCCTCCTGTGTTGACTGACAGCTTTAAAGCTGACCAAGAACTTGTGTCCGTTCTTACCAAGCAATGCTGGAACTCTTTAATGGATTCGGGTTTGCAGCATTTAACCCAAAATTAAGCAGGTGGATTCCAGTGCTTGCTAAATTTTGATGCTTCTATCATAAAGGCTGTCAGCCACCTCATGTTAGAGAGATGTTTAAATCCTTTTTCATGTATATAATTTAGAAGTGGGAAATAATACATTCTGGGGCAATGTCATTATTTTCCTTTTTCTCTGAAGAGGCACATGGACAACACCATTTAAATTTTGTGTGCTGGTGGAAATGAGCAGCTAGGCAGCATGGCATGCAGATTNGTGTAGTTTAGTGTCGTCAAGAAGGAAGTAGGGCAGCAAGTAAGAATACAAACATGGGCTTCAGGAGAGAAAATTTTGGCCTCTTAAGGGATATTCTTGGAAGAACCCCATGGGAACAGGCCCTGCAGGGAGGAGGGGCCCAACAGAGTTGGCTGATATCAAAGAATTGCTTCCTCCAGGATCAAGAATGATGCATCCCAATGAGCAAGAAATCGGGAAAGGCGGCAAGAGATCTGTGGGGATGAATAACTCCTGTCATTGCTCAGGCTTAAGCAGGGAACACACAGGCATTGGAAGCAGGGTCAGGCCACTTGAATGAATATAGAGAGGTTGCTGAAGTAGAAATGAGACAAGGAAGGTCAAGGCTCATCTGAAATTAAATCTGGCCAAGGATGTCAGGGAAAGCAGAAATAGCTTCTTCAAATACATAAATAATAAAAGGAAAAATAAGGGTAATGTGGGCCCTGTTACTAAATGGAGCAGGTTACAGAATAAAATATTCAAAAATTAGAGAAATTATAGTTTTTGGAATTATGAGTATTTAGGCCAAGATAAAATTTTGCTTCGAGAAGGAGAAAGGAGTCACAGCAGATGAGATTAGGAGGGAAATAGCAGTGTTGATAAGGTGATCAGATAGCCAAGTGAAATAAAGGGAAAAATAGAGTATAATCAATGATAAGACACCTGTAGGAAATTGAGAAGAAATATCTTCAAAAAAGTGGTTTGAATGAATATTCATTTGTGTGTTTAAATGAAATTAATGTCTTGCATTTTTTCATGTTCCTTAAACATTCTAGCAGTTGACATTCACAAAACAAATAATGCTTAACAAGCATGGAAAACCTCTAAATTGAAAGTCTGTAGACTTTGAATACTCACACAAGTGGACCTGTTATTTTTTGATCACAAATTGTTCATATGTCTTTTTTTCTTCATCAAATAACAATTGAGAGCACAGTTTGTAGCATAATAGTGTGCATCTGAATATCTGCTTTAAAAAGAAACAATCTTGGTCTTCTGGTATAATTATATGTGGCTAGTAAGAGAAGCAGGTGGGTTAGCAAATAATTTTCTTTTATGCAGTATTTTGGAACAGTTTCTTACTGTGTTCAAGTTCAGAATCTCTTTCATGTTGTTGATCAGACTGTGAGAAAAAAACAGTCTAGTAGTATTTGAGGAAATTACTGGTGTACTTTGTTCAGGACTAAGAATTGGAAATAACTTAGTTAATGCACCCTGGGACTATGTTTACAATTTTGCAGCTGATGATAACTAGCATTTTCCAGTCATCCTTTCATAAAGGAGAATACCCTGATCCAGACTGATCCTTCAATCAGTCTGTGCTCCTGGCTGCTTCCCAATTTCTTTTTCCTGTTCTAGCAGTGCCATAACTGGGTTGCTTGTAGTATTGAACTTCATCCTGTTTCTCATGCTCTCATCTAGAAGATTGTCCAAGTCTTCCAGCGTTGTGCCCTGGCCCTCCTGTGTTGACTGACAGCTTTAAAGCTGACCAAGAACTTGTGTCCGTTCTTACCAAGCAATGCTGGAACTCTTTAATGGATTCGGGTTTGCAGCATTTAACCCAAAATTAAGCAGGTGGATTCCAGTGCTTGCTAAATTTTGATGCTTCTATCATAAAGGCTGTCAGCCACCTCATGTTAGAGAGATGTTTAAATCCTTTTTCATGTATATAATTTAGAAGTGGGAAATAATACATTCTGGGGCAATGTCATTATTTTCCTTTTTCTCTGAAGAGGCACATGGACAACACCATTTAAATTTTGTGTGCTGGTGGAAATGAGCAGCTAGGCAGCATGGCATGCAGATTACTTCCACTGCTACAAATGCAGGAACATAACTATATATTATAAATATATGTATAAATGTATATTGTTATGAAACGATACTGTCTTTATGTTGCCAAAGGTCAGTAACATTTTTAAGCAGAGAGGTGTTTGAGAGGTTAGTGCTTATCGTGAAGGGAGATGTTCCTCATTCGTGAACTACAGAGGTAGTAGGACCTCTTAGTACTTGGGGGCATACACACAAGTTGGGTACTGCAAATTAGAATAAACATAGTAGGAGTCCTGTCTGCATAGTGAGCAGCTAAGTGTCACTGTAGTAGAAATAATTTCTTCAGTGGACACTGCATAATTTCAGTTATTTTATAATGTAAAGTGGTTAAATACATAGTCTGCCCATTCTGCCTAAATGTTGGTAAATTACTTTTTCTGATTATTTTTATAAATTTTAGTTACTTTTAAACAAAAATTCTAAATTCTAAATGAGCTGTTCAAGTTATTGGCAGTTTTTTGAACTTTGCAAGTCTTCCCTTGTTCCCTATTTCATTGTGACACTGCAGTGTGATGAGTGAATAGTATGCTTGGTTTAGTTTGAATAAAGTGAACTTAGTGCAAACACTACACTGCAGGCATCCGTGAAGGTCTTTGTGTTTGGCAGTAAAAATCAGTTGGTTTTAATTCTCTTAGCTGGGAGATAATGAAGATAATTGATTTTAATAGCTCAGGGCAACATTTTATCTGATTTATCACCATTCTGTCATTTAATATCTCACTTTCATCAATCTAAGTTTGGGCTAGGTAAATTTTTATTTGAGGTACTAGTCATATTTTAATTCCGGCTATTACTCTTTGATTTTTAACTTGCTTTTTGACTTATGCCATTCTGTGACCTTGGATTTTCAGGTGTTCTAGAAATGTTCTAAGATTAGGTAATATATCTGCACAGAATAGATTCCTCTGGCAAATAGATTCCTCTGTGTTTGCACTGACTTCTATTAGTCTCTCAGTGGAGGGGAAGATTACCTGTGCTTAGTAATGCTGTTGATGAAATGATGTGTAATAATACATAATATCCTCTGAATGGCAACATAGAAAAATATCCAAAGACATTAGTTTGAAATTTTCAGTTGATTGCTTCCTTAATACCTTTAACACACCTCTATTGCTCTAATGCACCATATTACATTACATGGTACTTCTCAGCAGTTCACTCAATTGCAAAGCTGAAGGAGGCAAGGAAAAAAGCTGCCAAAACCTCCCTGAGGATCTAGTAACATGATAGCAGCATTCAAGTCTATACCAACTTCATGTGGCACTTAAAAAGCAACTTATAATATGATATCTCACAGCCATTCATGCTTATTTGTGAAGAATGCAAATTCTATTCGAGTTTTAAAATAAATTTTAAATTTTGCTTCTGCTGAGGACTTATCTGAACATGAGTTGTGCTGAAAACTTGCATTCCTGATGCTCCTGCATTTGAAGCCAGGCTACAGTGCAGAACAGTATTTAGGACATACTCATTCAGATAGCAGAGAATAACAAGTTTCCCCATTCCTATCTGGAATCTGCTGCTTTGGAATATTTGTGTTTGGCTAAAGATGTCTTTCATATTTGCCCTAATTCCATGACTAACTTTCTGCTCTTGTAGGCAGAAAGATTCTCCAGTTGGGAGAAAATCTAAAGGAATTTTTCATTTATCTGGAAACTCCATTTGGTTCTGGTGTCAGCTTCAGGATGCTGTGGAAGCCCAAGGGATTGGTTTACAGCAGCCCTGTTTGGTCTGCATTAGACTACTGCTAGTTGCACTTTTACTTTAGGAGTTAGGAGCTTCTGCTAGATAAAAGTGACTGTACTCATCTGAGGTGATCCTTACTTAGCACTGGTATCCATCTGCTTCCACAGCTCTGTAGAGTTCAGACTTCTGTCTCTGTACCTAAATTGTGATTACAAGAGAAACAATCCCTGTTAGTAAAGGGAGCAGAGCATGTACAGTGTTTGTAACTCCTTTGTTTAATTTTTCAGGAAAGTAGAAGTCATTCCTGCATCTCAAGACCACAGACTATATGTCTATACCTTTTTGTATATTGTGTATTCATAGCCAATGTGTCTTTTTGACAAATAATGTGGAGTCCAAACAACCAACTTGTAAGCTATTTATGTCCAAAATGATTGTTTTTTTAACTTCAATATAGCTTTTGGCTGAAAGATCATATAAAAGCTGTAGTACATCTTCCCTAAGGATGATTTTATGTGAGTAAAAAAGAGCTGGAATTACCTGTTTCTAAGAGGGTTATTTATGCAGGTAAACTTACGGCTTTTTTCAATTCAAGAGTCTTGTACAAATTTTTCTGTAAATAATGGCAGAGCTATTATATATAAGCAGAGCTATTATATTTATGCTGCCAGTGAAATGGCAGTGCACTAGTACATTGTTTCCTTGCAATGGTGTTACAGAAGAGTTGTATTGCTGCATTGACACTTGCATCACCATGGTTGAACCATTAAGAACAGCTGATCAGATTCTCTTCATAGTGTAAGTGCTGAGAAGATAATGTGCTCCTTATTAAATTAAACTAAAAACATAGTGTGTGTATGTAGGGTTATAATTCTGGTCCCTTGTTGCTGGCAGATTCTTATGGAAGTGCTTCTAGGGATGTTTTGTGCAGGGAATGTGTATGTCCTGAGTGTGACAGAGGACACCATACCCTTGGAGCAGTGCGTGGAGGGAAAGATTTCACGTGTTGCAGGTGAGAGCAGAAACACTCAGGGTAGTCCACAGCTTGGGAACAGACCTACCTTGTGAGACACCAGGAAATTATTCCTTTTGTCTTAGTTTCCTTCACCAAGGTCTGGCTGCTACCCTTCATAAAGTATGGACCTGGGGGAATGTGTTGGGTGACTGAAAATAAAGTTGGATTCCTTGACTTATTCAAGTTGAGATTAGTGGGGTTTCAAGCAATAAGCAAGAGGAGGGAGGAATGGTCCTTCTCTTTTCTGGAGTTACTTGCTTCAAGAACTGTGAACTATATTAATGTGAATCAATTACTAAGGCACACCCAACACATAGCTCTGTTCCCTGCCAATGTCATTTTCACCTGCTCCAGGTGACCGGTTCTCTTTTGTTATTGTTATCCTCCCGAGACCGAAACCCTACCATGCTGCTTTGCACAGCAGCTTCATACCTCACTGAGCAGCTGTCACACTGTCCTTCAGGTGAGGCATGGCTCTGAAATGATGACTCTTTGGGTGGTATGTGTGCCAAAATTAGCGTTCTTTAAATAGAACACCACAGCCTGTTCACCACTGAGGATGAATGGAAGTAGATAAATTTTCTAACAAGGAGGGCTGTGTGTGTATGTACACATAAAATCACTTTGTTGACAACTTTGGGACTCTGGGAGCTAAAAATACATTGCAAATTGAAATCAATAATGTTGTTCCTTTAAGGTGTGCTCTGATGTTCTGAGATCATAGCTGTACTAACACCTATGCAAAAAGTTTTACGGTTTATAATTCTATCATAGTAAACTTGAAAAAGCAAAGACGGAAAAGTAAACTTATGTTTAATGAAAAATGATCCCAACCACACCTCTGCCATTGACTTTTACAGGGTGCATCTGAGCTTGTCTTGTATTTTCTAAGCATAGAGCTTAGAAAATCAGCGTTTCCTTACCATGGAGCCCTGAGGATCTCTGTATTTATAGGTATAGCAGCATGAGGCTTGATTGTTTTGCCACTTGTTTTAGCACTTAGGCTGAGAAGAGCCTTGCTCAGCATATGTACAGGGAAGGCAGTTGCACATTGATTTGAAGTGTCCACATGGTGATGAAATGTAATTAGTGAAACAGTTACACAGAATGCAAGCATGGACCTACCTAATGTTAAAATACAGCCCTTGTTGGCAACTAGGGCTTTTGGGGCCATGCATCATTTTAAAAAGAACTAAGCACATCACACCCTGTAAGGTCTTTATTCTGGCTAAAACAGACATAGATGGGATTAAAGAGATTACTGGTTAACCCAGAAATCTCTGACTTAAATCTCAAGTTCATATGATTTCAAATGCAGAATTATTGGCACAGAATCAAAAGGCAAGTTGACTTTTTTAAGCTTAACTAGACATGAAAGCACATTTACAGGAAGGTTCCATTTTAATACCACAAACCCTCTACTTTTCTTTCAATATTTTTATCAAAGAGGTAAGTGATTATCATGACAAAGCAGAGTCAGGTTTAGGAATTCTTAATCTGGTTGTGCCTCAGAGGAAGGAAGGGAGTTTTTCTGTAGCTTTATAACTTTCTACTAAACTGAAAAGGAATTTCCTTTTCATTATAGTCAACTTTAAAATTAACAGTTAAATTTTACCAACCTGGTATATGACATTTCTTGTCTTTGAATACTTCTGGAATAAATTTTTTATTTACCACTCTCTTGGTAGAGCTGGAGCTTGTCTTTTTTTCTTTATTTATATTCAAAATTCAGGAAAATCTCCCTGGGTACATTGGAAGTTATTTGAACTTATATTCAAACTAATTTTGGAATATCGGAAATTAAAAATGGAATCAGCGTGTAAAATACAACTAAAAATGTGTAAAATGAACTGTGTAAATGGCAATAGACGAAATTTTGTTCTTTGTAAGTCTATTCCATGACTATGGATCTATAGAATATATGTTATAAATATAAAAATGTGCACAGATGTGCCTTGCAGCATCTCTAAACTCCTAGCTCAGATTGTGTTTCTCTGTTAACTCTTCTATTACAGCCTGTCAGTATACCTTAGTTTAAATCAGTGATGTAAAACCAGGATGGCAGCCTGAACCAGATCTCAGTTTATCTCGGGCTAGTCCCTTGTAAGCTCTATTAATTCAGACTGAGAAATAGTAACTAAAGTAGAGGAGTAGTGAATCAACAGTATTTTAAATCCTCCCCACTGGCTTTGTAAGAGAGTTTAGGCTGTTTATAATGCTATTATTTCTTGTCAGAATTCTAAGTGCCACTCTGTACAGCTGGAAATAAAGATGATGTATTTCAGGGCTTGGGTAATATTTTTTTTCTTTAATTGACAGCATATTAAAACATTGTTGGTGCTTGGTGTGGGACTTTTTTTTCCTTTCATTCCTGTGTTATTTATACAGTGCTAAGAATTTGACTTCTGATCTAATAATTTCTTTACTGTTTTTAATCAAAATCAGTTTTGCTGGCATTCTGATATTTATCAAGAATAATAATTTTTTTAAAGGAGTACAAATGATAGGAGTTCCCTTTCTTCATATCCGTTTTTGTAATACAACACCTGGGACTTTCTTTTATTATTTTGCATTTTAAAAGGAGGGGAAATGCTGAAACAGTTTTCCTGAGCGTTTTGCTCCACGTTGGCTGAGAGCACTGCTGGGAGGGAGAAGCTCACCTAAGTGACATTCCCAGAGGGTGTGTGACTCCTATAAAGGCACGTGTGTGTCTGCCTCTGGCTCGTCCTGCTGAGCTGGCTTCTGGGGGAGTCTCGGCAAAGAGGAGCGCAGCAAAGGGTTAACTTTTTACTATCAACCTCAGAATGGCACATTTGCAATCCCTCCCAGTCTTGTCTTCCCTTTTACACCTCATTTGCTCACCGCTGCTCCTCACTTCAAGGCAGATCCTTTGACCTAAGCAGATTATTGTAGACGCATGAAGGACACAGCAAGCTATCCTGTGCTTTTAAAGGAGGAGATTTTGGCTCCAAAATAGGACACTAAGCTTGTCAGCCTTCTGCTGCTGTACCTAGCAGGCACGAGGCAGTGTCTGGAGGTGCTTAGTGGACTCCTGTGGAATCGGATAGGAAACAAAAGCACAAGTGGCAGCTGCTGCAAATGTGGGAGCCGGTGCCGTTAGCGGGAAGCGATTGCTAATAAGGGCCTGTGAGACCTGGGTTTCCTTGGTTTCCATGACAGTTATTAGGTAAAACAGAAATTGAATTGTCTCCCACAGTGCTCTTGGGGGATAGTGGTATGACGGGGTGCTCCAGGGACACAGACTTGCAGCAACTCATCACTCCAAGCATGTGAAACTCCCTGGATTGTTGTGCCTTACTTCTTTGTTTGCTGTGTCTGGCTTGTGTTTGCAATTTGCTCTGCTTTGTTCATTTTTTTTTTTTCTTTTGATGGAAGACCCTGGCTACACCGTTTCTCAAATAATATTTTCCCCTTTTTATTTAGAGCTGAGCTTGGCAAAGAGGGGATATGAACAATTATACAGGTGGGCTACTCGGGGGGAGTGAAGATATAAGGCATCCAAACAGGTACTGGCAACCTGCAGCTCTGTAAAAATGCCACTCCAGCAGATTTCTGTAGTTCCAGCGCGGGAGACTGCCAGCAATGGGAGAAGTTCAATGGGCACAAACAAAGAGAAGAGCAAGGAAGTCGAGGTAAGAGGAAGGTTTCAATTGCTGTACAGGGTGAGCGTGCCTTTGGCAGGCGGTGTGCGCGGCCGCAGGATGCGGCGTGGCTGGAGCGCTGCGGAGGGCTCGGTGCCGCTTAGCACGCTGCAGGGGATGCTGTGGGAGCAGCACCTCAGCGTTACAGGCACCAGGAGCCTGTTCCAAAAGTAAAACAGATAGCTGAAGGAAGTTACAAACTGAGTCAGGGCTTTTTAACGTTTTCATTTAAATGAGTGCAGCCTGCTAGTAGTACTGGCAGTCATTGTTCCTTATAAGCTGTCAAGTAGCAGTTTCTTTATGATAGGTTGGATGAACAAGTAGTTTTAGTAAAATTCCTGTCTTTGTTTAAAACCAGCAAAATTACTCTACTAAAGCCTGTCTAATGTGAGTGTGCTATAGGCATAAGCTCTATAACTTAGGTTTTTTACCATTTAAAAGGCATCAGTGTTTTGTTTTTTATCCTGTTGTCTCCCAGTTAAGAAGAAACTGTAGGTTCATATTACATTAATGGTTAGTATCAAAAAAATACAAAAAATAAGTGGAATTTTAATGGCATTTTTATCTGTTGGAATCTCTTTTGCTATGTATAGATTAAACATTGCAAGACCAAAAAAAAAAAAAGGCATCCCTTCCAAATCCAAAACATAAGTAGTCTGTTACAGATATAGAAGTAAATGTACATAACATAGACATCTGCTTTTTACAGACGTGTTTCTTGTCTCTGTGCTTTTCTTTTCCTCTTGCTGTATGGAAACCAAGGAACTATTGGGAAAACAAACATGATGTCTTTTGAGTATTGTCTGAGAGACTGTGACAAACTGCATCCCTGAGAGAAGTCTTTCTTCTTGTGGACTGTGGGACATAGTTTTCAGGAAATTGTTAAGTTCAACAGATGGTTGATATTCATAACAGGTCTGTGTGACTGTGGAAAAGTATTGTTTGGGATTTTTTTTTAATTTTTAAATGTAAGATAATAGTTTTGCTCAGTACTTAGCTATGACAGCTTCACTGAATATGATTGGTTTGTTTTTTTGTTTGAGCACTTTGGTATAAGTAGCATCTTTCCCTGGAAGTAGTCTCCAGTTGTTAACTCATAGCGCAGTCATCAGAGTTCATAATATTTTGGGATTTGTGTCCTGAAATGGAAAATTTTGGGTTGGTTTTCTTTTTCCATTAATTGGTTAAAGACAAAGATTCAGGTGAAAACTGTTCTTTGTATTAAGGCTTAAGGTGTGAAAAGCAGAAATAGATCGTGTTACCTGGCTTAAATTGTTCTCTGGCATTCTTGTTTTAATTTGATCATTAGAGTGAACTGAAGAATACATGCAATACTCACACAGGAGTCAGATAAATGTGAGACTTAATTTAGAGGGGTGGAGGAAGTGTGAAGATTCTGAGTTGAGAGAGTCATCTCCTGCAATTTTCTGTTTGTTTTTTTTTCCTATGAGGTCTGGGTTGCACCATTTCAGCAAGACTCCAGTGTCTCAGAAAACAGTTTCTTCTTGAATGTAGTGCAAATTATATACCAGAAAACAGCAAAAAGACATGGATAACTAAGTTCATTAAAGTTCTCTTCTAAAATCAATATAAAAAGTACCAAACACCAACCTTACGAAACTCCCAACCAAACTTAAAATACATGGTGCTCATTGAAATGTCTTTACCAAACTGCTCCCTGCTGGTCAGAGCCTAATCATTCTGCCCAAATTTCTGCTCATCCTATAAGGCTCATGGCTGGAATTTATACAGTGTAAAAACTCCCTATTGCTGTTGATGGAGATAGTACCCCCAGCAGTAAAGACTGGTTTTGCCATAATATCTATTTATGTAAATGATAATGATATTCAGGTTTGTTTTGTGGATGTAATTTGGGAGTAGTGAACCAGCCTTTTCATTGTCTAGGCAGAGATTGCTCAGGCTTCTGTAGATGGTGGTCTCCCCCTGCAAATCCTGCGCAGTGTGGTGCTCACAAAGGGAAACTTCTAGCTGGTACTCAGTGTTTGTGTCTCTGTTAGTGAGGGTCTTCTGGGTTCATGGTATCCTGGTATTATCCCTGCAAGTACCTGCTTCCTCTGTCTTTCCATTAGCAGGCTTTTTGAGGTGAAAGCTAAATAAAGTAGTTAAAAGGACTTCTAGCTGAGAGCATCAAGCTGGTTCAGGTTCAGGAAGACATGAGGAAAGGAAATGTTTGTAAGGTCTTCCAGTTGCTAGGGATAACAGTTGTTAGGATTGTATGCCAAGTCCTGTTATTGCTTAAGAATTTTATGTTTTGTCCATACAACAGCATTAGGATTTATGAAGAAGAGTTCATCTTCTGTCTAATTGCAGAGCAGGATGCAGTGAACTGTTTCCAAGTTCCATGGTGAATTTGTAAATCTGCCTGACTTAGTCATACACAACTAAGGTTCTTGATGATGCAACTCACTCTATATATAGTGCTTTCCTGTGATTTTTATATGCTCATGCACATGCTTTAACTGAAGGTTTTATGATGTGTCTGTGCACACTTACAGATGATTGCCAAACACTGATCTGTTGTTAAGAATATTAAGTGCAGTGTCACCTCAGAGCCACAAGTGCTCAATCCTGGCCAATATCAGGAGCAGAGGTATCTTAACAATGGCTACAGGGAGTGTTCACAGGCAGTCTTTCCATGCAGTGTCCTTTGTGGGAGTAAAAAACTTTAGTTTATCAGTGATTTGCCTCAATAATTAGCAGAAGTGGTAGCTAACAATGGAATTTACATCAATTTTATCTGTAGAGCCTCTTTGAATAAAGCCTAAAGATGAGGGAAGTTTTTTTACATAATGAAGCAATGAAGATGCCTAGGTGTTGAATAACCTGTTGTGGGAGCTGTACACTACATTTCAACACACAGGCATAATCTTCTGCTAGTTTGTTTCACTGATTTTAGGAAAGCTTAACAGTCATTAATGCTGCTAATTTTGCCCCAGACATTTAAGTGCTCAAGCTGTCTTTCTTACTCTTTCAGTTATGCAGTTGGCAAAGTTTGTTGCAGAAATGAAGACCAAAGTATAAAGTGCATTCACAACATGATGTGGGCTTTTTTTTGGTATTTTTTATTAAGTAGTTTATTCAGCTTTCTTCAATATTTGAGAAATATCCTAAGTTTATGGTGAAGTGTGGAACAGAGAAAAACCCTTGGGTGTCTGTTTCCAGAAGAATTTACTTGGAGAATTGTTGTTCAAAGTGAATTACCTAAAGATCAAATTATGTCATCAGTAAGTAATTATGTCATTTAATAAGTCTTTTGAATACACAGACTTTGGTGCCTTGAGACCAGTGTCATGTTAATATATGACCCCCATTTTATATGTATACAATATTTTAACAATTACCTCGAACTTCTAGTTTATTTTCTCTACTGTAATAAAAAAGATGAAAGAAATGTATATGATTCCTGAAGAGCATGGTTGATGAGATGCCTACTCTGGCTCATAATTTTATTATTTAGTTGTGAACATACACTGTGAAGTTCATAAAGTAGCTTCAGTTTACATTGTCTTGTGTATGTATGGGCATGAATTATTATTCTGAATGGAGTTAAGTACAGAAATAACGTTTCATACTGTGAGAAAATTGGACAGGGCAAGTGAGTGAAGGTCAGCAAAAATACTGTCTGAGACTAACCAAGAGTTTGCAAGGGTCATCGAATAAACTGCTGTGACTACTGTGGAAAGCCAGACTTCAGTGTTGTGTTCTTAGAGTGGTAGGAGTAAGTTTGTGAAAGCCCCAAATTGTCATGAGAAGACACTCTTTGATGCCTAACTGAATGTGTAGATACTACACCTTTTCAGCTTAAGCAAATTTCACTACATGGTACTGGAAAATTTTCACGTTACCTGAAGGTAAAAAATTCAGACTAGAAGATAACCTTAATAAAGAAAGCAGTGGTAGGTGTCAGCCAATCTTGATTTGGTTACTTTGCAAGACTTTGGTGAAAAGAAAAGAACCCCAACAAAACAGCCTTTTTAATATGGCTTTTAGACACATTCATATGCTATTGTAACTTGATTATTATCATGATGAGCCTTACTCCGTTGTCCAAAAACCTAACTCAATATCCTAAAGATGTTACAAATTTGATATTCTGTAGTTAACAACTAAAGAACCAGCCATGTTATTGTTGCTTTATGTCTAATTTTGAGTCTTTGCTCATAACTGGTAAATGGTTTTCTTCTTATGCCTACTGTGTTTCTCTGGTCTTGATATATTTTATTGTTTAGGCAGAGGTGATGATGATTATTAGTTTCCTTCACAGAATTTCACAGAGTATAGTAAGATGCAAGGAGGAATCCTCACTTCTCTGTGCATTGTACTTTGGCATGAAATTTAGTTCTGTACCCTGCACAGTTCTGTGCTGTGAAGAAAACTTTGGACCTCTCTGTTCTTCAGCAGTGTTTTCATGTTCTGCCTTTTCAACAGCAGTAAGACTGAACAAGACTTGTAATTTTGGAGGCTTTAAATGTTACCTGGGAAATACTTGGCATTTATGAAGGAGTATAGTAAATTGGATTTGAACTTAGTGGTTTTTCTGTACATTTTGTACCTTAAAGAAAAAAAAAATGTGTTGCTTGAAATTATGTATGCTCATTTACTGTGTAGAGCATGCTTTTATTTTTTTTTGTAAGGGTATTTTCAACTAAGAATTGAGACTGAAACCTAAGGAGTCTTGTGAATTCCACTTTTGAGTAGCTGCTAAAGTTTATTTTAAGCATCAGACTAGAGTAACTGCTAATGTTTACCTTAAAGCTTGTAAGTAGTTTAGGAAGTATTGACATGTTTCTTAAAGAAGGAAGCAGTAGCTAAACGTTATTGATGGGAATGAATTGTTTTACATTCATCTGCATTATCTCACTTGTTACCTACTTAGTTTTAAATAGATGTAATGGTAGATGAAACATTTTTTAAAGGCTTAGACTTCCTTACATGCTACAAAAAAAGTGCTTTTACATTTCTATTAATGATTTTCATGGCAGTTCTGAAGTACATATGGAGATATTTGATGCTTGAAACATGTCTGTAATTAAGGAAAAAAGGTAAAAGCTTTACATATTGATGTTGTTTTATTGCCTTACAACCCTAAGTCAAGCAATGTATTGAGTTTTGTTGTGGGTTTTTTTGTCTGGTTGTTTTGGTTTTGGGGTTATGTCTCTGTGTCTGTTTTGTTTGGTTTTTGCTTTTACATAGAGAGGCATAATATTTAGTATAGTTAAATTTGTTAGTGGCTTTGATCACTTTATCAAAGGATGAAAATAGTGCAACTCCTCATATGTGACAATTTCACTTATACCAGTGGTAATAAAATGGCTTAAGGCATGTAATGCAAGGACTAAAAGTCTTAGAATTGCAGGATATTGATGAAATAATTCATAAGCCAGATTGATGATTTTGGTTTTGTGGCTGATTATCTCACATTCTAATAATTTTTTAGGTATTACTTAACAGATAAATAGATACAGTCATTTGTTACCTAAAATACACTGGGATTTTTTTCTACAGGAAGGGTAAGGATGTTTGTTTTCAATGACAGCTACCTGAAGAGTCATGTAATTACAGTTTTTTTAGGAGGTATAATTTTGTATTCAGCAAGAGATGTGGGGCTGGGAGAATGAGGAGGAGAAGCTCTAGCACATGAACCAGATTAGTGATGTACTCTGACATGTATTGCTTTCCCTTCGTAGTTTTTCTTAATGTAAAGCTCATTTTGGACATGATGTCACACACAATTTATGACAAAATCTCTAATCTTGTTTATCATCAATATTATACGGTATTTCTTCTTTTCTTTACATGACTTTTGTTTAGACTTTGATGCTGTGTTTGCATGGAAATTCAAATTCATCTGCAGTTATGCTTGTAGTGAAGTTTTTGTGTATTTTTGTGGAGATGGATTGTTCCTGTGATCAGTGGTTGAAGTGCTCCCAAAGTACACCCATAAATCAGACTGTGGCATGCTTAGTTATCTTTAAGATGCTTTAGAAAATTAAGTTCTTTATCAGTAAGTCTTCTGGTCCCTCTTTGGGAACTATTATTATTATTATTTTGGTCTGCCATGTGACACATGACAAGTAATTTCATGACTTGAAAAGGGATGAGAGAAATAGGAAATGTTAACATGTTGGGTTTGTTATAATAATTTTGAAATGTTGTTTCTTTTTTATACTTCTGTGAATAGAAAACATTACTGTGCTACCAGTAAGAAAATAGGAGATTCCTTGCTGTGCTTTTATCAGCATGCTTTGGGATAATGCAATTCTTTATTGGTTGATAAGATTATGCAAAGCTACTGGCTGCATAGTATTTTTTTTTTGATCAGGCTTGTTATAAAAAGTCTGTAAAAGCATATTTCTCCAATTTGCTGTGTATTGACTAAGCATCCAATACCAGTATTGATTTTAAAACTGATCTTTTCACTGATAAAGGATTTGAAGCTCAAGATTCCATATCTCAGTAACCTTCTACCTCTTTATGTTTGTAGCCAGGGCTTACAGTCTGCTGGCACATGTCTTTTGTTGCTGCTGAAGTCTCACTACAAGTCTCATGAAGAAAGCTTTTACAATTCCTTTTATCTCTGGAATTCCCAGTTCCAATAAATTGAATTGGGCTTGTGTGTGTAGTTTTCCTCTTCTACTCCAAAATGCCTCTGAGTTTAAGATATTAGGCTTCAGATTTCATTTAATTTGAATTTCTCTCTAAAGTTAGTCTGAGGTTTTACAGAGGAAGAGTTTCCATATAAAAATTAATTGTAGAATTTTCCTGCCAAATGGTGTTTTTTAAAAATAAATGCAAAACCCCAACAAATGAACACAAAGGTTTTCCATCTTTAATTAAGGGGTTTTGTCTTGTCTTCAGCTATAAGCTTCCATGCTTTAGTTTCAGGACTTACTTGGATGCTGAAATTTATTGAAGCAGTGGTTGTAATTGAGACAGTTTTCAGAATGTGTTGTAGTGCCTGAACCTGGTAGGTGAGTAGGGTACCAGGAAGTGGATGCAGTTCAGGAAGCTGGCAAGCAGGTGATTTACTCTAGGTACCTTTCACACTGATTTCCATTATGAGCAGTGTTCTGTGAGCTGTTCACCCTGGTGCAGATGCTTTTCTTCTAAGGGGTTGGCCTGCTACAAATAAGGTGCAAATAAAAGCTATCAAAGGCAGAACTTTTTCATCAGCAAGGTCTGTGTCCCAAGACTCATTTTAAAGAAATGTTTTTGAATCTAGTCAGCATTTTTAAAAATAGCTCCCACAGTCACATGTACCCCACCATATCTTGTTCTGTTTAAAGACAACTCTCAGGCATTGAAACCTGGTTGTTGGCAACTATTTGATTAGTTAAGGAACCATATAATAGAGGCTCAAATTGCTTGAGTATGCTGCCAGCTTTGCAAAACTGATCTTAGCCTTATAGGTTTCTCCAGTTCTGTCTGAATCTAGCTATCTGAACAAGAACTTTTAAAATCCTGTCTATTCAGACATACAGAATTCTGTAAAATTATTATTTACAGTAATATTTAATTCTTCTTCATAACCGTGAACAAAATAATGCTAAGTTAGGTACGATTTTTTTTTCCTAAGGCAGAGAAGGCTTGCCCAACTTGAGAGTCTTTCTCAAAGACACTGTGAATGTTCCTCAGTCTTACCATGAAAGAAAAAGAATATTTTCTGTATAGTGGAGACAACACTTTCAGCTCATATCACCAGCTTTGGAAGCTTCCTGGCTTCAGAGAATTGTTACAAGCATATTAGAAATACAGCTCTAGTTTCTGCAGTGTGCACATGTGTAAACTACTCAAAGTGCATGAGGCTTGTTGATTCTTGTCCTTTAAAATGAGGTGATTATTGCAGATTTGCTGAATTCTATACTTGGAGATGAAGGCATTTTCCACCACTACAGAGATCACTCAGGGTCTGTCACAGCCCCTGGCCTTCCTCCTGCAGCAAAGGCTTTTCTTGTCTCTAGAAACAATTTTCACAAAATACGCACATTCTTCCTATTTATATGTACATTTGTAACTTTATTATTTTGAGGTTTTCTTTTTTGTTTTTTTTTGTTTTGTTTTATTTCCAATTAATAGGCAAGATTTTGTATTGGAGAGTGTAATTTGACAGTGTAACCTTATGTCAATTACTTTTAATGGTAATACAAACATCAGCTGGTTTACATTCTGGGGTGGAATTATTTGACTTTAATAAGAAGATGGAGGATGGCTCTCAGCCTACTTTGAAGTATCAGTAGATCTTTCAACTCTTTTAGACTTTGAATACAGAGGATTCATGACTTCATTTCCCCATCAGTGCTGCCTTTTAAAATTGTGGCAACAGGAACAGTATGTGTAGAAGTGGAAGCATTTCCTTGTTCAGAATATATTTCCTAAGACTGTCCATATGGAATGAAACTTCTCAGTCATTAGCATGATGTCTGTACCTTCATTTATCTCAGTTATTAGCCAAGTGTGTCCACCTGTCTAGTCATAGGATTGATTATGTGACTGTAAAAGGTTGGAATTATTTTAGTGCCAAAAATAAGAAAACTGTCTCTTGGAGCAATTAGGTGTATGTCTTAACATGTGATCCTAAGGAAGCCCTTTTAATTTACTCACTAGATGTAGATTACAGTTTACAATTTAGTAGATTACAGCTGTATTTTACAGTACCATCATGCAGAAAGAGTTTAGTTACACTGATGTCCTATTGATTTTAAAGAAATGCTTGCCTTATTAGAGAGATTTGTTGTCTAGTGGCAGCCCAAACAGAAACCCCCCACGCTGTCATTTCTCTTAAACCGTTGTGCTTGCAGATGCTTAGAGGGGGACTTTTCCATCCTGTACTCTGCCATTCCTGCAGTAGCCTGTTGCACTGGCATTGTTGCTTTGAGAGGCATAAAGATGGAGCAAACACTTCTCCCTCTTAGTGCTCCCTATGCTTCTGGGCAGGAAATCAGAAATTTCAGTGTAGGATACAAATGTCAAGTATTCAGTGTAAGAACAAAATGGAGTGAGGGTAAGGGTCAGGCAGCAATGCCATGTTAGTGTTTCTAACTTTTAGCTATACTTAGCTGTTCCTTCCCTTTACTTCAGACACTCTCTTTCTTTGGGAGGAAAACAAAGTGCTTCTGATCACTTGACTTCTCCAGTGGTAGGCAAGAGATTACCACAGGGCAAATGGTTAACTGGTGAAAGCTTGTGAAAACAGTGCACTGTGTTGGTGAAATATGTGTTTGCCTTTTTCATAGTGACTCCTGCCATGCTGGTGGGTAGGCACCAGGGTGTCTGAGTATGCTCTGTCTCTGCAGCTAGGCAGTGCTGTGGTTAGGCAGTGTCCTGGGCCCAGAGAGGAGTCGGTTTGGTAGCTGTGAGCACTGTGTGCCTGGAGGGACGCTGCATCTGCAATTTTCTAACCACTTCCAGACTTTTGCTCTGAATGCAAGAGCTCAGACACAGGTGGGAATGTGAATTGGCTTTCCTGAACCCTCTGACAGTGCTATCTCACTTACAGATGGGCAGTGACAGGAATGCCTGTTAAGAGCCTTCTAATGCTGCTGCAGTCTCCTCCAGTGAGGAAAGGAGGTCACAGCATGCACAGGGCAGTGCTGCCGTGAGCTCAGCCTATCCACACGCTGTGCCTGAAATCTCTTTCAAGTCTCATTAATGAGGAATCCCCACTGTAGCCACTGTCTGCAAGTAGTGTGGTTTGGCCCTCCCGAGCCACAGTGAAAGTACTGAATGCTGGTTTGCTGACAAGCCTCTTCACAGGACCCATGGCCAACCATTTAATGCATGAAAATCATGTTATTTTTGATGGCCGTTTTTCTGCTGTATTTCTTCCCCCTCCATCACCTATGAATGCTGTTCTCTGACAATTTGAAGGACTACATTTGATGGACACCTTGTGGTGCTCTGACTTTGGTTCTAATTCCAGATGTAATTTTATGTGCTTTCATTTTCCTCCTCTGAAGTGAGTGTGGCCCTGCTCCTTCTGCTTTCACAGAACATTATGAAATCCCCCAGTGAAGTCCATTTTCTAAGGGATGAGGATGTGTTGTCTTGTTTCCTGGGGGTGGATCCTGTAGGTAAAAAGTTTCCATGGAAACAATAAGCCCTTAAGCTTTTACTGTTCCCACATAATCATGAAAGTCCTGTGGCTACGGTACAGTTTGGATCAACGTATTTCTTGTGTGAAGATTCCATGTTTTTTGCCATTTTAAGCTTTGTTTAAAATACAAGTGTTAGTCACTTATCACTTGTGCATGTGTTGAGCGTGATTGTGAATTTGGACTACTTGTTTCACTGTCCCTTTAAAATTTCTGAATATTAACACATAAGAACCAAAATAATAAGTTACAAAAAATTGGAAGACTAATAGTAGAATTTGATGTATTTTAATTGTTTGAGTGTTTGGGGATTTTTTTTTATCCAGCAATACAGTCTTTATTTTCTCTGATTTATATTATCATAAATCATGTTACTGCTCCTCTGTGTCTTTAGTAGATAGGTAGAAGGGCAGTTTAACATTTTCATAAATTATTTCAAGGTTTTGGTATTCCAATCAGGCTCACAGTCTATATTTCTGGTAACATAAAACACTCAGTAGAGTGGTCATGATAGTGCTGTTAAACAAAATGTGGAAGGAGTTAAAAAGAATCACTATTTAAAAAGATGATGGGCTGAAAGATCATCATTCAGAATTGCCTGCTTCAAAACATTTCAAATGAAAGAAGTCAAACCAGTCAGAATATGTTTTGCATATTTTCACAGATTGTGTTATCAAGCTTTTTCTCTGCAATCTTAATTGCAAGTCAATGGCTTGTAAGAGAAATTTGGCATTCTTGGCTTAATAATACAACTCTAAGAATGTGCATTGCTTTTTTTTCTTCCAGGGATTTCATGGTTTCAGTATCTGCCACCAGCTAACCCAGACAGGAGATTTTGAGTTCATTTAAGATCTTAATATAGAACTCCCTACTTTTGAATTGCTGCTGTCCAGGTCTTTTAGGAGAAATATGACAGAATCAGTTTTCTCTCTGAAGCTAATGTAACCTTCATGGTCAAACAGCTAAGCTTAAACAAATAGATTATGGCATGACTGGGAATCGCTACTCTGCTGCCACACTCCACAGTGCTGCCATACACAGGTGACTGACCTATCTGTAAAACTTTGAGGTATCACTTGTGTGTCTGTTCTGAAAAAAATGGTTAACCTCCAGCATTTTGCTAAACTCAGTATTTGTGGAAAATTAAAACATCTGATGATTGGGTTGTTGATTCATACATATTTTTGCTAAACTCCAATTAATACAGATGTGTCTGTATGGTAACTTAATGTGCAAGTGAAGTGTGTCTGCTGAAGTTAAACTAAGCTCTTTGTGGGACATCTGTTTTGTTCTTGTTTGTTTTTTCCTTTGGAAGCCCTACATTATGACTTGACAGGTTCTGGTGTGCAGAAGCGTATTCTGTTTGCCATTCACTTTCTGGCAGTGTTTGGCAGTGAGTAGAATCAGAAGGGTGGCACATTTAAGAAACAAATGCTGTACTACAAGTACTAGTAATGAAGATTTACTCTGTTCAAAATAAGACCAACCAAACCCTGCTGATGTTCTAGCTCTTCTATGAAGTAATTAGTCAGAGTAAACCTAACCTTGAAATCAAACTTTTAGACTGCAAAGTAGGTTTTATATCTCCTTTCATTACTGATAATGAACAGTTTGGTGACACTGAAAATAATGATGCAATAATATGTGTCACATAAGTTTAAGTGGCATTATATGGCATAATAGCATGTCTGAGTTTTCATGTCTGTAGTGCAAATACCTATTCCCAATTTTATGCTACTTCCAATTAATGAGAGAAAAAATAAACGGTATTTCTTCGGTTTTTACTCTGCCTGAATTGCTGCTAAAATATTTAATGGTGAACTACCATTTCAGACCTGATTTGTAGAAACAGATTCACTTACTGTCCTTCCTATAACGAAGAAGAACAAAAAAACGTTTATCACTATTCATCCGTATGTTTTCTTTCATTATTTGCTTTGTATGTTGGTCTGTGTGCAGGGGGCTTCTCAGTTGTCAATTGTGCTGTCTTTTACGGTCTAGAACAAAGATTTTTTTTAAAACAAATTTTTTTGTGGGAGGTCTGGTGTTTGGGGTATTTTGGTTTGGTTTGGGTTTTTTTTGTTGGTTTGGTTCTGTTTTTTTTTTTTTTTTTTTTGGGGTTTTTTTTTTTTTTTTTTTTGTTGGGGGGG
>VZRX01001736.1:61626-91393 GCA_013398075.1 Notiomystis cincta
TAGTTTTTTTTTTGTTTTTTTGTCTTTGGTTTTGTTTTTTTTTTTTTTTTTTGTGTTCAAATCATGAATAAAATTTCTTGTATAAAATTAAAATGTAAGCATCACTACCCAACACTGAAATAAAAAAAATGGCATTCAGACTTAGAAATTCTTCAGTTCACGAATGCATTTTAGATTGAATATTTTCCTGTAAGTTACACACTTTCTGATAAGGCCAGTGGCCAAAGTAGTGATAAAGAGGCTGTTTAAACAAGCATTAACAAAAAAAGCTTCTTTTTTTTTTCTTGGCACATTTTGCTAATTCCACACTCCACCTTTGGGTATCTATTTGAAAAGCAATTCTTGGACATGCAGCCTTCTGTGATGGGTACTTCCAGTAGCTACTTATCTTAGAGAAGGTTTTCTCCCCCACTGGGCTCTGTATGAGCTGAAGTTATTTTGAGCAGTCTGGATTGGCACAAGGTACATCATTAATATTAATGCATTTACAACTTTTGCATTTGCAACTTCATGGATCCTTCTGGGGAGAAGTGCTGAAATCCAAGATCTTGATTTTACCGTGATAATCTTGAGCTGTGCATTCATTAGAGATTGTGTGTCCTTATTGAGGAAGCAGGCAAATCTTTGCAGAGTGGGACTGAACTTCTAAAACCATCTTGCTTTCTGAACTTCTCTGATAGGTCATAGCAGAGACATACCCTGGTGACAGCAGTACTGTTGGTGGCACTGGAAATGGCAGGGGAATTGTTTCACCTCGCTAACTTTGCCGAGAAGAGCTGGCCTCTTTAGATATGCAGCACTGTACAAGAGTTAACCAAAGGTTACAAGAGCCAACAAAAATAATCCTCAAAGGGGATTGAGTATTTTTTCAGTTTGTCTAATTTCAGCCTAAGGTCTGTGGAACCTTTTGTTTGGCAAATCCCTGGACTTTGCATTGAATTCCAAGTTGTGGCTTTCTTAAAAAACACTTATTTTTTTTCAAAACAGATATCCAGATATTATCTGAATCAAGTTTTCTGTGTTTGGAGCTACTGTATTTAATGTTTCAGAATGTAATACTTTGTGTTTGTGCCTGTGTAGTTGAAACTCTCAGAAGACATTCCAAATGAAACATTTGGGACACTGGTGCAAAGATTTTATGTGAACATTGCTTTCATTGGTTTCAGCATTTGCTTTGCTTTTACAACATACTTAAAAAAAAAAATCAGAAAGAGTACAGGATGTGATCAGAGGAAATAAATCATTCACCAATGTATCTGTTATTTGAGGGTTTGGGGTTTTTTAAAGGGCGGGGTGGAGTTGTCAAATATGTTAGGCAATTTAAGTACTTTTGGTAGTTTTCAGTAATGGTAGATAATAAGAATAAGCATAGAATCTCAGAATGGCCTGGGTTAGAAGGGACCTTAAAGATCATCTTGTTTCAACACTCCTGCTGTGAGCAGGGACACCTTTCACTGGACCAGGTTGCTCAGAGCCCCATCCAGCCTGGGCTTGAACACCTCCATGGATGGCAAGTCCACAACTTGTCTGGGCAACCTGTGCCAGTGCCTCACCATCCTCACAGGAAAGAGTTTGTTCCTTATTACCTAATCTAAACCCACTCTTTTTCACTCCCCCTTGTCCTGTCTCTGTAAATCGTCTCTCTTTTGTAGACTCCCTTCAGGTGTACTGGAAGGCTGCAATTAGGTCACGCAGAAGCCTTCTCTTTGCCAGGCTGAACAATCCCAATTCTCTCAGACTTTTCTCATACCATTTCTTGTGAGCTAGATTTTGAGAAGAAAGGCTAACATGATCCAAAGAATTTTTGAATAACTTTTGTAAGAATTTATTTTCAGCCACAGGTTTTGCTTTCTGTTTGAATGAATAAGCTATATAGCAGTCACTATGATGATAATTTTATCTATATTTTTTGTCATCTTTATTTCCCTGCCATTGACATTCATCACTGTGTGAAAGGAACATCGAATTATCCTGTCTTAAATAGAGAACATAAAAAACAACCTACAGGAATAAGTGAAGATTTTACTCTAAATAGTTAAAACGCTTTAAAGTGCTTGCTGTGCCTCTCAGCCAATTGCTGAGCTTTTCCTAAGAGGCTGGTATGGAGAGGAACAACTTTACAAGTGCACAGGTCAGCTGCAGAGCTCACCTACCTGTACAGCAATGACTGCATTGACAGGTTTTCCAGTCTGTGCTTGATTTCACCCTTACTTCTTACCCATGGTGTAATCATTTATCACACAATCCTTCATTGCTGTTTCACAAATCTATCATTTCAGTCTCATGTGTTGTTTAATTGGGCTGAGTTTTGCACTTAAACCCAAGTTACTTAATTATTATTCATGTCTAATTAATTTTAATTGCACAGTAAAAACAGGAGATGATGCAAAGAAATAGACTGGATTCTGTTCTTAGTGTGCAATTAATATTTCTTTATTAAATTCCAAACACTTTGATCTGTGGGAAAAAGAGCGGAATTGCAAAGGTATGAAGAGAGAGCATTCTGTAATGTGCTGGGTATTTTGGATAATACATTAAAAGACAGGGGTTTCTTTTCAAAGCCTAGGTTGGTTTGTCAACATCTGCATTTGGAAAATTTATGCAGTATTCAACATTTCATAGCAAACTGAAAAAAAATGCTGAACCTGCAGCACCATTTTTATTGCCTCTAATCAGAAACAAATTGCAGTATAACTAAACTTTGTGCTGTGTTTACTTTGTGATATGTAACTAGCAACTTGCCACCTGAATGCTTTCAGAAGTGAACTGCCTCAAGGGGAGGAAGTATGAGTTTTTTAAAAAGCTACTTTCACTATGAGATTGGCTTGCTGCTGTCAGCATGCCAAATTTGAAACCAGATTGAAAGTTGTGAGTGTGTTACAGATCCTATTTTCAGCAATCTTCATCTACTGCTGAGAAAATATGAAATAAATCCTGTACAGAGAGAGATAGAGGAGTGCCATGGAAGGCATCCAATAAATTGAACACTAAGTGAAAAAGTGCACACCTCTACATTTTTGGACAAAATTTTTAGCTTCCTCCCTTAGTTTAATATTACTCCATTCCTTACAAAATATTTGGTAATATTTTATCCATCCCTGGATTACTAAAGTGCATTTATAATTCTAGTATTTATAAAAGTTTGCCTTACAGAAGTGAGTATTCTGTTGCTAAATGTGCCTGGGAAGCAGGTTTCTCATTAGCCTTGGTTATTTTTTTCTTACTTCAAACTGTTGTCTGTCACTGTGCATCAAGAGAAATGTTCCATCTTTTTTCCCTTTGCCAGTGTGCTGTGCCCACTCAGAAGACTTGGTTTCTTCCTTTCTAACTTACATGTGGACACAGTCATGACTGTAAGCAAGAACATAGACAGCTTATGCAAAAGGGAGAAATAGATCTGATCATATGTACTGTTCCTCACCATTCCTCATTCTTTTACAGCTGGGCCTGTTGGCAAAGTATTTATTTTCCGGGCCAGATTTCAGCTTGTTCTTCATTTCTAATCTAAGTTTGTCCTCACCAAAGATGTGCTTTCCTGTAGAATCTCACCCTCCCTCCACCGGTTTTGAATTTGTTAAAAAAATATACCTCAAGAAACTGTATTTTGTTACTTCAGGGGTTTAAAACTTGAGTTAAAGCATTTCAAGAGAACGATGGGTTGATATTGAGTATTAGCTCAAAACTACATGTTTCATAAAAAACCCCAACACTACCTTAAAAAAGAGAGACATTTACAATTAAATGTTTTCTGAATCACAGAGGGTTTTCCAACCTAAACGATTCTATGATTCTGTGACTGCCAAGCAACATCACAACACATGAGACTGATGATTCCTTTGATATTTAGAATGCTGTGCCAATGCTATGCCTTCTACTATTTGCTTCCAGTCCTTTCATAAAGACAGGTTTACCATCCATCAGGCAAAATGGACTTGCTGAGTCTTGTGGTTGCAGCAGATAGAATACCATATTTTTTGCTCAGAAATGTGATCAGGCAAGAAGTTTAGTGTCCCCTTGTGATCCAAGTTCCTTCAAATTCCTTAATTTGCATTGCATAAATGCAATTATTTATTTTGTTAAAATTCTTGATTCTTCAAATGTCATTGCAATGAGTTCTTGGTTGCCATTATGGTGGGGAGGCCAAGTAACTTTTTTAAATCAGCATTATCTATTTTTGATATTTGAAATAAAGAAGGTGTGTCAAATGAGAGGCTGTCAAGTTGACCTATTCATGGCAAAAACACTAATAGAAATGCCAATTCACACAAAATTGTGAATGTAATCATTTCACCATAAAAGGATTTAGTGATTGAAAATATTTTTATCTTTAAATGAGCTGAAATTGAGTGTAATGACAGGAGAAGGTACATTAATATGGGTGTATTTGTCTACTTATAGTAAGATGATGCTCTCAGAAGATTATAATATATGGAGTTTGATCACTACAAAAAAACCGAAACCATGGACATATTGTCTTGAAAAACAGTGCTTCTTTGAGTCTTTTGTGAGATTTTTTTTTTTTTGTTTTAGTACAGAACACTAAACTTTCTTAAAAATTCTTTGATATTGCATGTCTTTAAAAGTTATTGACTCTAGAGACTATTCAGAATTGTCACTGGCTTCATTTCTTCTGCTAAACTGAGAAATATCTTGATGAACTTTACTGTGGGGATTTTTTCCTTTCTTTTTTTTTAATTTCTGGAGCAGATGCTTCTCTTTTCTGTGAGGCATAAACTGTAGGATGTGGTAGAGGTGATGAAGTTTACACTTTTCATTGCCTTCAAAAGTTGCTGTAAAATCACCAGCTGTGTTCCCATGAGTTTCTCAGTCAAATGCCCTACTCATGCAATCCTTGAACTTCAGGGAATGACAGATTTCACCGAGTCAGTTCTTGAAACAAATAATATATTTTTGCTTAATTAGGTGAAATATAATCTTGAAATATGAGATTTCTGTTTTTTCCAAACTGTTAGAAATCCTTAAATCATTAAGCCCATATGTTCCTTACGCTGTGCAAAACTGTTCAGAGAGAACAAAGCCAGTTGAAAATTCAGGGTTCTAGTGCTGAGGAAGAGACATAATGTTAAGTGTTGTCACAAAGTTTTCCACCTAGAATTAGGGATTAACAGGATTTCAAAGCCACAAAACTTTATACATTTACTAGTGAATGAAGGATTCCTGACAACTTGGGTCAGATCTTTTTAATGACACATTGTACATTAGCAAGGGCAAAGCTGTTGGCACATAAAACTCCAGGTCTATCAGCCCTCTTAAGATCTGTAAATTATGTATAACACTGCTTTAGCCTCTGGTTATGGTAGGATTGGAAAGATATGAATGTTACTGTAAGGCAGGTTTTATTCTCCTTCCTTGTAGCCTAAAATACCCTGTGTTGAAGAGGTGAAAAACAAAGCCACATATCTATGAAAGACCTCGCAAATTAAGTTTATGGATGTCACAAGTTTAAAATGAGTGCTTAACATTAATGAAAAAGTCATAAAAGAATAAATGTCAGTGTATTTTTTTCCAGTAAAAGAGCCAAAGAGGGAGAATACTTCAGGGAGGAAATTTTCCTTCCTGATTCTCATTCCATCCACTCCCAGTAAAGGTTGCTCATTGAATAAATCCTGAGGAAGTAATTATTAGGAGCATTTTCCCTTAAAAGTTGTACAGGAATGGGAACAGGTAGGAACCTGTATTTCACAAGAATCAGAACAATAAGAGAAGCTTAATTCTGAGCTGTCAACTAAATGATTTCTGTGAAGTTTTAAAACTAATGTATATTGACTTAGACAGGAAGAAATCAGTTTTTCATTGGAATAAAAACACAGATGCAGGAATGCTTGGGCATCCTTTCACAAAATCTCCTGATGCCTCAAGTTTCAGGTATGTTTTACTCAGCTGCAATGTGGCCCCAGCTCTCTTCACGTGTCTATGCTGTGCTTTGCCAACAAGCCTTTGCAGGCTGTGGCTCCTGAGAAGGGCAGGGCTCCTGTGGCTTTTCAGAAGTCAGCTTGTATGTGGTGTTAGTTAAAAACCATTTCACACCTCAGCTGCTCCCAGGCCCTGAACCCCTATGTCTGCAGTCACATCATACATCAGCAAAGTAGTGTTTGGAGCCAGGCCTCTCTGTCACCAACTCTGTGACCGTGTCAGAGGCACAAGTAATTTGTACCCTGTATGGTGAGGGACATGTGGGTAACGGAGTTTTCTGAGTGTTAATGAATGCCATACTAAAAACTGTGAGAAATCAAAATTCATCTTTTGAAAGCAGACCTGCACAGTATAGCAAACATGGTTACATGTTATGGGTTTTTTTCTGCTCTCTGTGATTATTTTCCACTTTAAGTATGAAGTAATGCAAGGAAAAGCAACGTGATCCTATCAATGAAGTTATAGTGCATGTATAAAAATCTGTTATAATTTTGTTGTTTTTCTCAACTTATTATTTGCTTTGCCAGCTTCAGTGACTTCCCTCAAGCAAGAATTCCTAGTGTTCAAAATAGGAAAACCCTAGTGTAAAACCTTTAACATGTCTTCTCCTCACAACAGAAATAGCTCATATATTCCTGTTTCAGCCTACTGTTGCTCAACTGAGACACATTTTTGTCTGACACAGAACTTTGCATAATGCCTATGATTACTTACTTAAATGTCTTTTTTGAGTAGGTATGACCTAATGTTCTTTGAGAGTCCAGGTAAATAGTAATTTCTATTCTTTGTTCATTATACTGTTGACTTTCCACCAAGAGCTGTAAGGGGTCAAAGAAGCAGCATTTATCTTATTAGTATTCTTTCCATACTTCCCTGTTACCTTATGGTTATCTGTTCGTTTTAGATTTAGCTCATTCTCAAGGTGCCTGGCTTAATTATTCTGAAGACCATTAATGCTGTTTTTTCTAAATTAGTCACAGCACGAGTTGCTTAGGCAACCTTCACTTCTTGTGTGAAGCCAAAGAGTCAAGGCCAGGTTTCATTTCCTTGTGAGTACTAACTGATCAAAGCCCTATGATGCAATATTCCAGAATAACTTAAAATTGATTTCTAGCTTTTGTTCATTGTGAATATAGTTATTCCTCACTAGTAGCAAGCAGTATGGTCAAGCAAAACTATTTCAAGCATTCAAAGTGAAATCAATCTTCTGTTAACCTGAGATTCCCCATTATAAAACAAATAGTAAGCAGAGTTTACTGATATCTTAACACCAATAAACTTGTGAAAACTAGATTTTGCAACATAAATATTTATATATACTTTATCTTCAGATATAAGTGTATGCCTGAAATTTAGATCTGTGACAACAATAGCTCTGTGATGACTCATTATGCAATGTTTTTATCATAATTATTTTGTTAGCATTATGTAGTTCAGCAGCTCTGGATATAAAGTTCAAGAAGCATTTGGACAGTACTCTCAGGCACGTGGTGTGACTTGGGGATGTTCCTGTGCAGGGCTGGGAGTTGAACTCAGTGATCCTTGTGGGTCCCTTCCAACTCAGCACATTCTGTGATTCTGTGATATGATTTGTGCAAAATCTACTGGACGGATTTTTAGTTATAACGGTGTATTACTGCTGTAACTTGCTCAGAAATGTCTAAAAGGTCCTAGATTTCTCTCCAAGAACTATTGTTTTTATCTAAACAGTCACAAACTAGAAGAATAGAGAAACAGCAAGAAAAGTCAGTGGGGCACAGTTGCTGGGAATAAGGATCTAGCTCTCTTGCTTGTCACCTACCAGGCAGTCTTGGTTTGGTTTTAGCAATCTGTGAATATGAAAATTATACATTCTAGTACTCCAGCATGGGAACACTTCAATGGCAAACGAAAAAAGAATGTGTAATTTTCACACTTTTGTTACCATGCCTCTTCATAGTTGTACTGAGCTTACATGAAGCAAAACATAGTTTAATTCCCAGCATTGTTTCTGTTCCAGGGCAACTTTGACACTTGTAAGTTTAAAGACTATATGGTTCCTTCTGTAAAACTGTATGGAAATCCTTCCACAGTAATGCTTCTGCTCCACTGAAAAGCAATTTTGAGCTGGCACCTTCATCCTGTATTGCAGCTGTGGGCTTTTACTTGCTGGAAAAGAACTTTTGGGATTAACTTTTGCATAGATGATAACAGAAAGATGTACTTCTTTCAGTTTTATGATGGAACTTATATTTAAATGCCATTTTTAAAGAGAAGCAAAAATTGAAACGATATGTATGACTTGATGTTATGATCTTAGATATCAGCTGGAGGTATATTCTTAGTGAAAACATTTTTTTTTATTGCAGTGCAGGGAACATAAGATGTAAAAAATGCATAATGTTTATATCAAAAACTGTTAGTTCTCTATGCAAACTGGAGTCCTATAGTTTGCCAGTAAAGACTAAAAGTAAATACTTGTGCAGGGAATCAAATTTTTTTTTTGTCTGAGAATAGTCTGCCCCATCCTGACGACCATATCATAGTGCTTTGTGTTGGCACAGAGAAATGGATTGTCCCTGTAAACATGCCAGTGCATCTCATGGTCTGGGGACATCTTGGTGTCTCAAAAGGTGACACAGCTTCAGCATGGACATGAGATTAACGAGACTGTCCTTCACCAGTTGCATGTAGGGCTATAAGATTCCTGAGGTGCTTTGCTTTATTGCATGCTCAGTGCATGTTTCATTTTTCCAGTTTTCACATCACTGACGAGTGATTCTGACCCCAGAGTTTGAGTGTCTTGTTTGCACTTGGCTATTTATCTTTTGATTATTGCTACTGACTTCCACCCAATTACCAGGGGCCTGGCCTGGATTTGCTATATCCCAGATACTGCCTAAGCTGAGAGAGGGGTTGAGCTCTTCATTTTGTGCTTGGAGTCTCTTAAAATGAATACTTCAGTAGCAACAACAACAGTCTGCATGTAATAATTTTCACTAGTACGTTTCCTTTCCCCTCAAGAACTTCTTGAAATGCTCCCTAGTTTTGTGGGTGGCTGGCCTGCATTTAAATACAGCTTTTACTTTCAAAGTTAGTTTTTCTCTGCTTAGCTTTCTAATTAAGTGTTAAAGTTGAATATAAGCCAGCTACCTACCTGTGCATTTGCATTCATCTCTGTTTTCCATTATTTTGTGTTTCCTGGAGCACGCTTATTTTCTGTGGAGCTATATATAGAGAATGGGTCCTTAAAAAAAATTTTACCTGTTGAGCTAGTGCTTGCTAAGTGTGTGTTGTCAATCCACTCATGCATTTGAGGAAGAGAATGGAATGGCTTTGGGAACTCCAGCTAGCTTGTTGAGCCTTGTAGCATGGCATCCATTTCAAAATTGTAAACAAGTCTCTTGATAATGTAGTGAAAATTATTTGTTCAAGTTGCATGATTTTGTACATGTGCTTTTCTAAGTGCTTGCTTTATTTTGTGAGTGTGTTGTTTCTACTATCTTGCCAGAATTTTATTGGTGAGGATTTTTTTAATTTATTAACTCTTCCAGAAATTTTTCTAGTTGAATTTATTTTTTTGAAGAGGATAAAAAACCAAGCACTAGGTTGCTTACTTGTGTACTTCAAATGAGAAAGCTTCATGTAAAAACACTCTGATTAGTGATGTACATGTATATGAAAATGGTATAACAGTGATCTAAAAATAAAAAAACTACAAACCTTAATAGAACCTTAAAGAAGTAAAAATGTGTGAATTCAGTGTAAAACATCTAAACGTCTAAATGAATAAAATTTGAACTTCAAAGAACTGAGAAACTAAAGAAGGTATAGCCTATGTACCAGCTCAAGAAACCGTTTTATATTGGAGAAATGCTATATATTTTACAAAAAGTAAACATTGATTAGTGCTGAAGGCAGAAGAAACCAGAGTTGGTAAATGAAAAGGGAGAAAAAAATTTCCAGAAAACAGGAAGAATAATAGTGCATTGGTGAAAAGAAGCTGAAAAAACAGCCAGCCAGGGCAAATGCTTATGCTCAAGACAGATTCTGTGCCAGTGAATTACATCAGGGCCAGGGAAGGCTTTGATTCCAGGTCTCGTTAATTCAAAAATATGGTTACCCTTGAGGAAGCATTTAGTACAGCTCATAGAATCATAGAATCCCAGAATGATTTGGGTTGGAAGGGACTTTAAAGATCACCCACTTCCAATCTCCCTGCCACAGGCAGGGAATCTTCCTCTAGACCAGATTACTCAGAGCCTCATCCAAGCTGGCCTTCAGCACTCCCAGGGATAGGACATCACAACTCCTCTGGACATCCAGTTCTAGTGCCTCACCATCCCCACACCAGAGAACTTTTTCCTAGTATCTAATCTAGACCTACCCTCCCTCAGCTTGAGGCCATTACCCTTTGCCATATCAGTACATGCCCTTTTAAAAAGTCCCTCTCCAGCTCTCTTGGAGGCTCCCATTAGATACTGGAAGGTTGCTCCAAGATCTCCTTTGAGGCTTCTCCAGGCTGAACAGCCCCAGTTCTCTGAGCCTGTCTTCATAGGAGAAGTGCTCCAGCCCCATGATGAACTTATCTTGTTCTAACAGGCCCACATTGTTCTTGTGTTGGAGGCCCTAGAGCTGGATGCAGCCCTCCAGGTGGGTCTCACAAGGGCAGAGCAGAGGACAGAATCCCCTCCCTCACCCTGTTGGCCATGCTGATCTGGGTGCAGCCCAGGACATGGTTGCTTTCTGGGCTGCCAGTGCGTGTTGCCATGTTGAGCTTTTTGTCCACAGCATCCCCGAGTCCTTTTCCCTAAGACTTTTCTCAGTCCATTCTCTGCTCAGCCTGTGGTTTTGCTTGGGACTGTCTCAACACAAGTACAGGACCTGGCACTTGGCCTCGTTGAACATGAGGTTTACACAGGCCCCTTCAAGCCTGATAAGGTCCCTCTGGATGGCATCCCTCTCCTCCAGTGTGTTGACAGAGCTACACACCTTGGTGGTGTTGGCAAACTGGCTGAGGTCACCCTCAATCCCAGTGTCCATGTCTGGGCTATGTGTTGCAATTCCATTGTCATCAATGGTGTAAGGTCTCCTAGGAAAGCTAAGGCTTGTCTCTGTTACACCCCAGCTGTAGAAGGGACAGATTGAAAGCTATCATGAGGGCAAGGCTTATGGCTTAGCCATGGAGCTGCTCTCCAGCAGAGCAGCTGAACAGGTTTTGGAACAGGGCCTTTGCAGGGGCTGCATGAACGGGTGTTGCACAGCTGTGCCAGACCGCATTGCACAACTGCAGGGGCACCTCTGTGCCATGCTGTGCTGCATGCTCTTGTCTCAGTTTCAGCACCAGGGTTCAGCAGAACCTAGTAGAAAGCAGTATGAGTGGTAGCAAAGTCAGAGGAGGGATTTCAGAAGTAGGGATCAAACCTTCTGGATAGCACAGAGGAGACTCAGCTGCCTGAGCTGCTGCACCACAGTCACTGCAGAGTCAGAAATCTTTGTGTTCACTCAGTCACTAAAGGGAGTCAGGGAGCAATGCTGTGCCATCAAGCATTGTGTTTGTTTTCTGCTGTACACTCAAGATTTCAGTTTTATATTTTTTCAGTATCCTTGCCAATGTTACCTTCCTTCGAGGTTCTTTGGGAAGACCTGCAAGAGGATGGATATTTATATTGTGTTCAGTGTTATTTTTAAATATAAGAGAGATACTGATGCTGTGTCTAGTTTTACACCTTAATTAGCAAACACAACAAATACTACATCTTTAAATTTTTAAAAATGGTTTGTGAGGAATGGCATATTATAACTGTGATGTGCATATGGTCTGTGTGAATCTTAGCTTGCCGACAGCTGTGTGAGTTGTGGTTTTAACTGCATGTCCTGAATTGTTTTCATCTCAAAAAACAGCAAACCCCAATTTTCTCTATGGAAAATAATTGGTGAACCATTATGCCCTGGCACTGTAATAAATTAGGTTCAGGCTTAAACTGAAACTATTGGAAGACACTTTTAAAGATCCCACTAATTTCAGTTTAGAGAGCCATACTGATACTTATCCAATCTTCTTGCACCTCTCCAGATCTATTATTTATTCAGCAAAACTTTCCTGTTTGTTTCCCAAATACAAACATAAAAACTAGAAGGACTGCATAATCATTCAACCTTATTTTTCTCCAAGTTATTTTTTGACAGA
Organism: Notiomystis cincta; assembly: GCA_013398075.1. NCBI lineage: Eukaryota > Metazoa > Chordata > Aves > Passeriformes > Notiomystidae > Notiomystis > Notiomystis cincta. The sequence goes on from VZRX01001736.1 coordinate 73,730, forward strand.
AACCAGAGCAACAAGAATAATTGCTTACAATAATCATCATTATTATTGTGTAATGAGAACCCCCATTTAAAAAAACCCACGTTAGTTCAGCTATGCAAGTCATACTTTTGTTCCCATGCATTCACTTCTAGGTCCTACTTTTGTATTTGTTTTCTGGAAATTTTGGTCAAAAATTATCAAAGTAATATTATTCAAATGCTTATTCACATAATTATTAGCTTTTAGGGTAACATAATCTTTACTTATGTAAGGGACTAGTTATTTAAGCTGTTACCAGTACCTGCAGCATTAGGCCAGTAGGCCAGTAATTATTTATAACTTAAATCCTTTTATCCTGAAAAACCCCGAATAGACCATCTGTCATGGTTTTCTACTAGCAGAGGTCAGATCATAAGTCATGATCTTTACAGTTCCTACTAGAAGGGGGCAGTATGAAAAAGAAGTATTTGCAGCAGTGTATTTCAGTTACTTTAGTGGTGATCAGCTATTTAATGGGCTTATTTCATCTTTATTAAAAAGGATTCCAAATCTTCTCCTTTGGTAAATCTGTCACAAGTTTTTGTTATACCTTTGGCGCTTCTGTCAACTTTTTAGGTGATATACCCTTGATGACAACAAAGGTCTTCTTCAAAATATTTAGTAGAATTTTCTTTATTACAATGCATACAAGTTAACTGCAGTGAGTGTTCTAAATACCTTCTAACAGAATATCAAAATTCACCTTCAAACCAATTAGAATTCAGGTCTGTAGTTTTTATAAGACAATAGCTGCACCTCAGTTTTCAGAGGTGACCCTGTATTTTCTGTCAACTAGCATTCAAATTAACTATTTCATGATATTGCTTGGTCACAGAATACCTCCTGATTTGTATTGGTGGATATGGCTGTAATTCTCAGTAATCACAGAAGGGTTTGGGTTGGAAAGGAGCTTAAAGATCATCTAGATACAACCCACCTGCCATGAGCAGGGACACCTTCACTAGACCAGGTTGTTCAGAGCCCCATCCAACCTGACCTTCAACACTTCCAGGGATGGGACATCTGCAGGTTATCTGGGAAACCTGTTCCAGTGCCTCACCTCCCTCTACAATAAAGAATTCCTCTTAATATCTAATTTAAACCTACTCTCATTCGGTTTGAAGCTATTCCTCCTTGTCCTGTAACTACTTGTAAAAATGCCCTCTATTTTTTTTGTACCCTTCAGGTACTGGAAGGCTGCATTAGTAAATATCTTGCAAACACTGATTATTAAAAGTAAGCATTAACTACTTGCAGCCAGAAACCAATTCAGCAGTTATGTTTTATAAAATTATATATTAAAATATGAGAGCAAAATGACTAATGCTAATGATGGTTGAAGTTATTCACCCTAAAAGAGATTCTGAAAACTGTCTGAAATGAGGCAAGAAAAATTTAAGAGACCAGCAAAGATAAAAAGTAGCCATGGTCTGTCCTGCCCAGGAGCTGTTACAGATTGTGTTACAAAAAGCAATGATATCTAAGCAGGAGGGTAAACCCTTCTTTCCAGCAGTATTGTCTAGTGTGGGTTCTGTGTGACTGACCTCTCCCAGGAGGAAAGAACCACTGGTGAACCACCACAGCACTGAGACATTACTGTACTGTCACAGCTGTTGTCTCAATCACAATTAATATTCTAATATTAAATATTTTTTTAGAATAGAAAAGTAATCTTGAAACCTGAGGTTGAGCTTCTTATTTGTAGAAAGTTTTAGTGTTGTTATGTTGTTATGCTGTGGCTGCACCCAGTTGTCCTTGTGAAACACAGCAGTCACAGGACAATGACTGGCTGGTTAAGAAAAGCCAATGGCTCACTTGTGACACAGAAACAGCAGAAGCTATCAGAGATTTCTCCTGCATCCAGCACATCAGTTCGTGCTTTTATTCAAGTTAGAATAATTGATTAGAAGTCACAGCTTGGTAAGACTCAGGCAAGAGATACACAATGAATAACAGTGACTGTATTTCTCTTAGCAGAGCTCAGCATTGAAGGCTATTAGTATTTCAGTATTCCTGGAGCTCTCCTCCTGGAATTTTGTGATGGTCTGCCAAATCATGCAGTGTATTTAGCTGGCTGGACAAATACTGTCTCTTTGATTGCTGTTGGGAATCTTTGAACACGGAGAACAAAACTTAGATAAAGAACAGCGCATTTTGTGTTCAATTTCCTGCTGTTCTGTGATAGCAGTTATGTTCTGGTAAGGACTCAAAAAGCATAACCTTTGTTACCTGAATCTGATTATGCTCCTGAATTAAGTGTATAGATTCTTTTCTCTTGCTAGATTAGTGAACTTTTTTTAGAGATATTATGCTTTTATTTCATACTGGCTAATTTTTAATACATCAGCCTTAACTGAGTCCCCCTTTTCTTTTGCATTGATACTGTACAAGATGAATAATAACTGTGTCCCTTTGCTTGGCTAAATTATAAGTAAAATTTTTCTCCCCTGGAAAAATATGAATGATGTAATTCTTCTATTTTTTTAACAAATCTAGAGAGGATGAATTAAGATTGTTTTCAGGAAATTTATTTGTAGTGGTTCTTCAGGTGTATGAGCAAGAGCAAAGTTCTTCTTTCAGTTATGATCTGGACAGTGGCAGTGATTTTGATTGCTCAGGGCAAAAAAAGAAGAATTGCAAATCTTCCAAAGGGTTCTGCACACCAAGAGGACTAGAATAGGACTGTAACTATATTCAGATGATTCCTTGTCTCCACAGGTACAGGCACTATAGAAAGGATTGAGTGATCACTTAACTGAGCATGTTTTTGTATCTCATATTAAGATTTCAAGAGACCGAAAAATTGTAAGAATCAGTTCGTCTGTTGTCTCACTCACCTAATCATCTCCAGTGCAATAAAGCTAAGCCTAATTTCCACTTATTCCTGTCAGTTCCATGATGCTGTGTGGGGAATACAGCTTTGTGCATTTCATACTTTGGAAACTATATAGTAATTGTTAAGTGTGGAAATGGTAGAGCTGTAGTTATTCAGGAAGGGGTTTTAGTTTGTCAGAACCTGGGAAGATGAAATCTGCTGTAAATACGTGCATAATTTATGTCCTGCATGGAGATGTATTGCAGAAAAAATAATCCTATGCTACAAGTGCATAATACTCAATGATGCTACATAGTGCCATGGAAGGTCATTAGCATTCTTGTATTTATATTCCAGTCTTATTTAGTCTAGTGCTACCCTTATTTGGAGTACTAAGCTCTCAGTCTGGTAGGTTAATCTTTCTGTTTATTATGTTTCATGATGCTGCAGAATAACACATTTTAAATTACAGTGTGTTATAAACAACCAGGTTAGAAATTGCTTCAGATGTTGAGAATAAAATTGCTCAAAGTTGTTTTTTTTCCTAATTAATTAGCAAAGTTTTGCACTGAATGTCTCCATTGCCAACTTCAGTTGGAAAAAAAAAACAGATTGTGAAATTTTAAACATACTTATGAAGGTTTCTTATGCTTAATAGCACGCTTTCCTACTGCTGCATTTCCAGAATGTGATAATGTTACTGAAAAGGTATTTCGTTATTGTTACAAACTAAAAGCAAATTCAGAGGCAATTTGCAGTTGGCCCATAGCATTTACTGCTGGCGTGTGTACATTAGTTTTTGCTGTTTACAACACATCCTAGTGTAGCACTTCAAGATGAGCCAGGTATTCTGGAGTGTCTGGGCATGGGTGCATCCAGGCTGGTGTGTTTTCACACTGTTTATTTATATGTAGTACCTGCTACTGCTTTAGGGCTATTCCTGCTTGTTTCAGTGAATGTGGGGGTTTGTATCCAAATGTTATATGGGTTTTGGGATGGTGCTAGTCTCAGAGGTATTCTGTAATAAAATCCCTTTAAAATAATGCTTCTAAAATTAAAGTTACAACTTGAGAAACATTTAACATGGAGAGAAGGCATGTTATTTGCTGACACTAAAATAGTATTAATGCATGTAAGGTGTGCTGAAAGTGCATGACTCCTTTCTAATCTTTATGGTTTAACACTTGGGAATACTTGAGAAAAACATGTTCTTATAAAAATATATTTATTAGCTTGTTCAGATATAACTTAAAAAGCTGTTTTTAAAGGCATGCATCCAGAGACATGCACGCAATGAATTCAAAGTGTCAATGTTTCAGGGAATCTAAATTATTTTCAGAATTTCAGAAATTGAGAAGGGATAAGTGGAAGGAGAAAATGTTGGGCTGGTGCCAAGCGATAGCTCGTAACCCTCACAGACTTCCAAACAGCACAAGAACACCCGAGGTCTCAGGTGATGCTTCACATAACTCTACTTTGGTGAGTGAAAAGTTCCATTTCGTGACAGTGGCATGCTCAGATGAACTTGAGAGGTGTTAATTTTTAAAATTGTGCTGTTTCCCATAGCTTGCATTTCCTCCATGTGTGAAACCCTTTGATATTACAGCTGTTTACTCTTTTTGTTTGCTTTTTTTCATCTGTTATGTTATGCATGGCACATTCTGACTTGCATGCTGTGTCTATAAATCAGTATTGATGTTTTGTGAATGGTAAAGTCTTTAAGCAGGAGATGACTGAATATGGTTCACTTACATTATTTGTGATTTTAATCAGTGCAATGGCATTTGGTCCCTGATGAATACAGCTGGACTTCATCTAAAGGCACCTCATTTGCTCTTTGTTCCTGCCTGTAACAGGAACAAAGTATCATGTGTCTAACCTTGTGTTAGACAGCTGCATCTCAAAATGATCTTCATGTATTAAACATGCTATTGCAAGAGATGGTTGAGTTTCTGCATGCAAAGCTATTGCTGGCAGATGTTCAGGCAATGTAAAGTTGACAGTTTACATGGTGGAGTTGAAATGTATCATATGAAATTGAGTTTAGTTACTCACTGATAAGAGTTTTAATCCTGCAGTGTTTGTTCATTGAAATAAAGCCACTTGCATCAGTAGACCTGGCCAGGTGAGTAAGAACTGGTTCTTGTCTGTAAAGGCTTCCAAGTGCCCCATCTCCGAGAGCAAAAACTGTCTACTTATCTGCTTGCTTTAATTCAACTGACATTTTCAGGCTACAGCAAGACTGAATTTTTGAAACATATCCAGTTCAACATGCCTGCTCCAACTTCGTTAATGGGTGTTAATTAGACATTATATTTCCCTATCCTAAGAAACATGAGCATCAGGAAATACTGCCCTGCAGTTGTTGGAACATGGACAGGATGGCATCTAAGCTAAAAGGTGAATCGTTGTTCCTAACCACTGAGGAAATGTGGTAGTCCAGATGAAGAGACAGTGGTCTGCTTGAAAGCTGTTGAAGTTTTGGTGAAGTAAAGCCCCTACTGCATGTGGCAAAATTATCGTGTTCAGTAGTAAAATTTATAGAATGTAAACTTCTGTTAGAGAAGACAAAAAGGCAGCATTAAAAGCTGCAAATTTTATAGATTATTATATATCCTAGATTATTGTTATAGCTCACTTTAATCTAGAATTTACTTTCAGTGAAATAAAAGAAAATTAAAATTCAGTGATTCTATGAAAAAATATGTCAAGTATATTACCCCCACATTTAAGTACTATTGCTATGTTATTTAATTGCTTTTACAATTTAAGTATTAGTAGGAATAAGATGTAGCTATATAAGGAATTTATGTGTGGAAATTTGCAGAGTTTGATTTCTGCTTGCTGGCTATTCAATGCTTAACTTGGTTTGATATTCATGAGGTAAGCATTCCAATCTACCAGATGGGATTTAGAAATAATGAACTGGAAATACAGTTCAGAACTGGTGAATCCATAGACTTAGCATCTTTTAACCCTATTAATATTAAAACTTGTTCAAAAATAAGTTTGCATGTAGACTGCTGCCTAGTTGATGAAGTGTGTAGGAAAGCCAGAGAAATAAACTACTGGGGAAGACACTGTGTGTTATTTAATATCGTGATTGGGTGTAGAGCAATAATCTTCACAACAGGAAATGAAACAATAATGTCTCTTGAGGCCTGCCAAGCTTTCCTTTTCATTTTCTTTGCTTCCTGGTCTCTCAACCATGACTTTTTCTATCCCTCACTTCTGAAGAAAATGATATAAGCTTTTGCTGGCAATGTCTTTCCAACTTGCAATCTGTCAACTGAAAATACTTATTTTGCTTGTGAACATTTTTAAGCTGAAATTTTGTTTGAAATGGAGTTTGATTTTGCTTAGTAGTCTTGGCCTTTCAATACTGAAAAAAATTCTGGCTGCTCTTGAGTGAAGATACAGACTTTAGCACTGGAAAGTGAAAGATAATCAAACAGCAGAAAATAAAGAGTATAGCAAATTATTTGTTCTAAGTGTACAAAACCACTTCTGATGAGCTATTCAAGCCCCTTCTTTCTGAATTAAACTTAATTTTTCAGAAAATTGCAGCTCCACTGTGGACCTGATTCCCTTAGTATGGGTTTATTTGGTGAGTCTTGTGCCCACAGTTATGGTATGAAGGCACAGCTCTTTGCTTCCTTATTCTGTAGGTGGCAAGTCTGGGTTTGGAAGGAAGCAAAGTGGAATGTAGACTGCATCTTTTCTTGACCTCTGCCATAATCTTTTCTGATTCAGGAGAATGTCTTCTTTATTTCAGAACTTCAGCTAAGGCACTAAAAACCACTCTCAATTCAAAACTAAACCCCAAAGTGGGCATTTCACAATGCCACTTTTCCAAAGGGAAATGATGTGAAAATTGCAAGCAAGTCTCATTAATTTTTCACAGAATTGTAGAATACTAGGATGGAAGGAATCTCAAGGATCATCTGGTCCAACCTTTCTTGGCATAAGCGCTTTATAGACAGGATGGCACAGCACCTTGTCTTGCTCAATCTTAAAAATATCCACTCTTGGGGAATCCAGCACCTTTCCTTCAGAGGTTATTTCAATGGCTCATTGTTCTCATGGCAAAACATTTTGCTCTTGGGTCTAATCAGAGTGTGCTCAACTTGTACCCATTATTTCTTGTCTTTTCCTTGTAATTCCGGATATAAAAAGGGAATCTTCATCTTCTTTGCAGCCACCCTTGAAATACTGGAATATGATGATAATGTCTCCCCTAAGCTTTCCTTTCTCAAGGCTGAACAAACCCAGTTCTCTCGGCCTTTCTTCACATGGCAGACTTCCCAGTTCATTTTTATAGAAAAAGGTATTTTTCTCTCTTAGTGAAAAAAAGAAAGAAGCTTATGGAGCAGGAAGCAGGTTATGATCATTAAGAAATTGCTTTTTTCACTAAGCAAGTAAATGGAATACTGAACAGCAGTGGAGGAAAAAATAAAAAGAAGTAAGCTCATGAAAACATTGGAATGTATTTAAAGAGTCTAATAAAATCAGTTGCATCATTTAATTTTATTTGATGTCAAGATGTTCTTGTTTCATCAAAATTAAATAAATTCTGGAATATTTTAGCAAAATGCAACTAAGGATCCTTGAAAATATTTTTCTGTTATTGTTATCAACTTAATTATAACAACATCCCCAGGCTTTATCACCTTGGTCTACTTTATTTGAAGATTAAAACCTTTGTATTCAGTTTTAGGTGGCACTCTAGCTTCTTGGTTCTGAGCATACCTTAAAAATTTTGAATAATTCTATCATCAAAGGAGGCATAAGTTCTCAAAAATTATTGTTTAATATTGCAGTTTATTGGATTTGAGGGTTTCTATTGATAGTTTTAGATTCACAATAAGTAAATAATTTTTTTTATACTCAAATTCACAATTCATATAGTCAGTTAACTTGGTGTAGTGGAACATAAAGCTGAAATTGACTTTGCTTCTCTGAGAGCTGGAAATCATCTCTTTTTCAAGCTAAATTTATTATCAGTTTGTTTCTGTTATACATTGTTTCTAAACTTTGAAGGTTCATCCTTTGTAAGGCTCATCATCCTTTGAGAGGCCTGTGATACAACTTTCCCTTTTTGTCATAGTTTCCATGTTCCCATGAGTATCTTAAAAGGTCTTGTCTATTTCTGCTCCAGTTTGAACAGGAGTGGCCAGTTGAGCACAATATTCCAGATTTCTATTCCTAACAGTTCTAACAGTATTTCCTGTCCAGTAGCACATTTGTCATACTGCGTAGATTTAGAATTACTTTATTGATACTTTTTCTAGCTGCTAGTTTAGTTTTGAGACCAAACCTCTAGACTATGTTGGTTTTTGATACATGGAGACTGTATCAATTCAAATTATTAATGCTCTTCTATCCTTTTCCATTCACCAGGCAGTATGCAAATTCACATATTTTTGATTTTTCCCTTTCTCTGTTATTTTCTAAAGTTGAGGAAGGAATAGTAATGTTTTTTCCTTTAATTGAAAGGAATCTAGATCTTGAAAGCTCATACTTTTATGCAGTAGTATTTGCAGGTTTTTTATCATCTGAAAAGATAATGGCTATAATTGAAAATAAGAAACTTAAAATTATTTCTTCATTAATCACTCTGTGCTGACAGTACTGTGATTCTATAAGCATATGTGGTGAGTTCAAATGATTTTGATGGGAGTACATAAATATGTATTAACACTGATTAATCAATTTGCCTAGAAGCAGTTCTTTGTCTGACTATCTTTGCAGTGTGTCTAGTTTTTCTCTGGGTCCTAATTCAAAACTGGAGCATTATTATAATCTGTGTTCCCAATTGTTATGTGCAGCCTCTTCTGCATAGGGCATGGACTGGTCCTTGATTCAGTACATTGTGCTAAACACATGAAGCTAATGGCACAAGAGCACATACTTAGTGATCAATTGTTATTACTATAAACCACTTTGCCCTGTTGCATTCCCAACCAGATTTATAGGTGAATATATGTGGAAGTATAGTCAGGTGAGTAACTAGATAATTTGTGTTTCTATATGCAAATGCAATGTAGAAGTCATGGCAAATGATCAAGCACCTAATTTAAGGAGGATTTTCTTTTTATGTTATCAGATGAGACCATCTGCTTCTCCAGGAGAAAGTAAAATTATATGATTGTGAATGATCTGTTTGACATAGGTAGATCTCAGGTTGCTACACCTCATTTTTGACTGAGCAAGCTAATAGTAGTTGATGGTCATTCCAAAATATAATTAAACAAGGAAAAAGTGAGAGGTTTTGGGTTTTTTGCTGTGCAGCCCTGACAGACAGCTCATCCCCCCACAGCTGCTTTCTCACTCCATCTGTGGGATGGGGAAGAGAAGCAGAGGGGAAAGGTGAGAAAAACCACAGGTTGAGATAAAGACAGTTTAATAGGCAAGGCAAAAGCCACACATGGAAGCAAAGTAAGGAATTTATCCACTGCTTCCCATGGGCAGTGAGGTGTTCAGCCATCTCTAGGAAAGCCAGGCTCCATCATGTGTAACAGTTATGTGGGAAGCAAAATGCCACTCTGAATGTTTCTGCTTCCTCCTCCTCCTTTCAGATTTATATGCTGAGCCTGACACCATAGAATATGATTTATCCCTTTGGTCACTTGGGACCAGCCCTCCTGGCTGTGTCCCCTCCCAGCTCCTTGTGCACCTCCAGCTGCCTCGCTGGTGAGGTGAGGTGAAGAACAGGAAAGTTCTTGATGTAAGCCTTGCTTAGCAAAAGCTGAAAAACCCCTGTGTTAGTAACACTGTTTCCAGCAAAAATCTAAAAGATAGCCCCATGCTAGCTATGATGATGAAATTTAACTCTATTCCAGCCAAAACTACTGCAGGTTTTCCTCCGGTGATGATAAAGTAGCTAGGTGGGATTTAACTGTAAGTTATACTAACTATGTGAAAGTTTTAATAGTGTAAGAGTGATTTATCACTAGATGGTCTTTAAAAATTCCACCTAACCTTAACCATTCTTTAAATCTGGGATCTTTATCTAAACACCCGAATTTAATTTCAGCACAAGAAAGATTTCTTCATGTGAGTTTGAAGTGTTTGGCTGCCTGATTTTCATCAGGGTGACTCCTTGATGAAAATCCTGTGAAATAGGGTACATCTAAGTTTCCCTTCATACTGCAAGCCTTGAACTGTTAATCTGACAGGGAGCAATGAGATGTTTAAGATCTGTATTTTAATTTGTTACAAGAAAATCATGTAATTTAAAACTCAAAAACTAGATGTGAGAAAAGAGTAATTATCTAAGAATAAGGAGTTGGTTTCTACTGAATTATCTTCTTATTTGTATGATTATTAAGTCGATTTTATAAATGAGGCTGCAGAACCAGCTAGGAAGTCCACAATACCATACCTACAAAATTCTCCATAGACACTGATTTTAAAAATACAGTAGTAACATAATATAATAGCCAAAAAATGCGTATCTTTGAGTAAAATTATGGAAGAGAGAGATGAAACAGGAAAATGCAATTTTAAAAGGTGCAGAATTGTTCACCAGTGTAATAAATTATATGATTTCCCTAAGTATCTGTTCACGTTAAAGTTATGAAAACTGCTCCTTGTACTGTGGGTGTTCCACATCCTTCTGCACAATGCAACATGCAATTGTGTATTGCTTTATAATTTACAGGATCAGCCTAAGCTGTCAGTGGCCTCAGGAGCAATGCCACCCCAGGCCAATCTTGTTGATTTTCCTTATATTTAAAGCCAATTAGCAGTTGTAACCTTGGTTACCATCACCCTCTACGTTCTCACCACGAGTGTGTTAATAAGGCTGTAAAGCTGTTAAGAGTTCATTTCTGCTCCTTTTCTCTGCATACATAAACAGAGCAGGGTAGATGTAACCCAAAGCTTTTGGCTAAGTCTCCCCCAGTGTCATTTAATTGTTTAAGGGCAAAGCAGATATGGTGAAATTTGTACATATTTGGCCACTGATTTCAGTTAGACTTCCCCTATGGCAGGCTTCAAATGACAGTCCTCACTTCTCCAAAAATGGAGGCTACACAGAAAAATAATGTTAATTTGCATTTGTATACACAAAAATAACTCATATCTAGGAGAAAGGAAAAAAAAAGGCACTTCTCTGAATGCTGGATTCAATAAGGCAATAAGGTTTTATTATTGTTGTTGTTGTTATTATTATTATTACTATTATTATTATTATTATTATTACTATTATTATTATTACTATTATTATTATACTTTCATATTTTATTTAGCTTTATAACCCAAATCGTCTTGAAGTTTTTTTAGTTGTTAAGTTTCTGCATTTATTATCAGTGAAATTTGCAAGAAAATACTTTTCTGTAGATAAAATTACTATAAGATTTCTGTAATTACTATAATAACACATAAAATACGTGTTAAATGTCTTGTAACTGTTTGAATAGGATGTATTCAGCCCTTCATTTTCCCCAGAATCTTTCATGCATCTTGTCTCACAGCAACATGTGTTCACAAGATTGGTTCAAATCTATTTCATATAAATTATTCACAATTTGTTTCTTTTTTGTATAATTGAAGCTCTCATTAATCTTTCATTTAGGGAAAAGGAGCATCATTTCAATGTAGAATTTAACACCTATTAATTTTTTTTTTAGTTTTGAAGAAGAGAGAGAGTCTGACTACATTAGACTTATTCATGTAACTTTTGACTGAAAGTTCAAGAAATTATTTTTCTACCAATTTCTGATATGTTCATAAAAATCTTATATTTAGTTTAAAGTATAACTCCAGGATACATGATGTTGGGTTATAGATACTGAAACAAAGAGGGGAATTGCCAGATCACCATTTAGTTTCCATCTGGCAAATGAGTTCTTGAAAATGAGAAAATCAGGCAGGGCCAAGTAATTAACCTAAGTTTTTTATAAGGTGAAATGGGTTATTCTCATTCTAGCTCAGTGAAGCCTTCAGTTCCATCATTAACTGAACACGTACACCATAGTGGGGAAGCTGAGATGATAGGAAGCATCAAAGAAACGTCTCTGTTCTTTCCTCTGTTGCCAGAGTAATGCCAGCAAGGAAAGCTATGAAAGCATATCATGTTAAAAAAATAAAAGGAAAAAAAGGTAGTGATAGAAGATGATAATGCCACTTTATCTTGTTAAAAACCTCGAGGTAAAACTAGATATTTAAGTTAAATTGCAAGTCTACTTATATTCCCATTCCTGAGGCTCCCTAATTTTTATATGGTATTTTGCTGTCCAATAAGTCCAATTTGTCCTGAATTACAAGATTTAGAAACAGTTTAAGGATAAGCTCTCTATACTGTGCTGACTACTGCAGTTTGTGTCACTCAGTCCTGTAAACAGAAATTTGTATGCATCATTTGCTTAAATAGTCCATACTGATACCATTTGCATGCTTGCAAATACGTGAATGTAAGTTTGTAGTGTGTGTGTGTGTGTGTATATATATATATATTTATATATTTCAGCCCTCCTAGTTTAAATTGTACATAGTCATGTAAGTTTGTGCAGTTTCTGCAGCAGGATTCATTCTCACTCGGAAGTGGTTTGCAAAGTAATGATTACTGCAAAAATATATTCCAAAATATGTTCTTAAAAGGAAAACAGAGTGGTAGGTGCACACCTAGAAGCCATTCCATGCTTTCATATCAGTACATAAGTTTTGTTGCAGACAGGTGTGGAAGAAGAAGGAAGTAGTAAAGCCACAGGAGCTGTGTATCTCCCCAGATGCATCCCTGATGTGCTCCCCTGCTTTGCTATCCTCAGTAAAAGTCTTCCCAGCACTTCCAGTGATGTGGTGTTGGTGTTGTGTCCTGGCAGGCTGTACAGTGCAGCACATCCCTGCAGCTGTTCTCCCTCTGCAGCACATCCCAGCTGCAGCTGCTCTCCCTCTGCAGCACATCCCTGCAGCTGTTCTCCCTCTGCAGCACATCCCAGCTGCAGCTGCTCTCCCTCTGCAGCACATCCCTGCAGCTGTTCTCCCTCTGCAGCACATCCCAGCTGCAGCTGCTCTCCCTCTGCAGCACATCCCTGCAGCTGTTCTCCCTCTGCAGCACATCCCAGCTGCAGCTGCTCTCCCTCTGCAGCACATTCCTGCTGCACTGTTCTCCCGCTGCAGCACATCCCTGCTGCAGCTGCTCTCCCTCTGCAGCACATCCCTGCAGCTGCTCTCCCTCTGCAGCACATTCCTGCTGCACTGTTCTCCCGCTGCAGCACATCCCTGCAGCTGCTCTCCCTCTGCAGCACATCCCTGCAGCTGTTCTCCCTCTGCAGCACATCCCAGCTGCAGCTGCTCTCCCTCTGCAGCACATCCCTGCAGCTGTTCTCCCTCTGCAGCACATCCCAGCTGCAGCTGCTCTCCCTCTGCAGCACATCCCTGCAGCTGTTCTCCCTCTGCAGCACATCCCAGCTGCAGCTGCTCTCCCTCTGCAGCACATCCCTGCAGCTGTTCTCCCTCTGCAGCACATCCCAGCTGCAGCTGCTCTCCCTCTGCAGCACATCCCTGCAGCTGTTCTCCCTCTGCAGCACATCCCAGCTGCAGCTGCTCTCCCTCTGCAGCACATCCCTGCAGCTGTTCTCCCTCTGCAGCACATCCCAGCTGCAGCTGCTCTCCCTCTGCAGCACATCCCTGCAGCTGTTCTCCCTCTGCAGCACATCCCAGCTGCAGCTGCTCTCCCTCTGCAGCACATCCCTGCAGCTGTTCTCCCTCTGCAGCACATCCCAGCTGCAGCTGCTCTCCCTCTGCAGCACATCCCTGCAGCTGTTCTCCCTCTGCAGCACATCCCAGCTGCAGCTGCTCTCCCTCTGCAGCACATCCCTGCTGCAGCTGCTCTCCCTGCAGTGCTGTGCCCGCGTGCTGTGGAGCCATTGCAGTGCACATCCAGCCCCGTGTTCTGCCCGGGCTCTGGGCTGGTTTTCCTGCAGGTAATGAGCCTGCAGGTGGATCAGGGCTGCCATGTGAGCACCTAGCCTGGGCAGAGACAGCTTGAGTCCTCATTGCAGCTCTGTCCTTCTTCCTTTATCTAATAGAGGCGTCTGTAGCACAGGAGATTAAGTAGGGCCTCTTGAAATCTGCTGCATGTATGATTTCCCTTTTTATAGGATTTTGATGGAGAACTCAGGTGGAAAAGGGTCTGGGGAGATAGCAGACCTTCAAATAAAAGATAACCTTTATGAGCAGATTCTTCCACAAATACTCTCTGGGAAGTCTCTGAAATTCAAAAGTCTCCGTTTTGTAGTCGTCAGTGTCACTGAGTGCTTGCCATTGCAGCTGGAATTGTGGTGTGCCCTGTAAAAAAATGGCAACAGAAAGTGCTGAAGCAGAAAAGGAATCGTAATTATTGTATGTTAAAGCACTGGCTTGTGTTGTATGTAACTTCCATGCAACTTTATGAAAGTAATTTCTACTATATTATTTCAGCCCCATGAATGTGAACTAATGAAAACTTGAGATGAAATTTCACTTAAAATTGTGAGGTGCTTCAATCCTCTAGAGATGAGAGTGTTAGACTTACACTGGTTGATAATGGAAGGATTTAATAACTTTGTGTAATTAATACAAGGAAGGAGGAGAAAATACAGCAGAAGACTTAGGGTTTTTTTCTCAAGATGAGTCAACAGACAGCCTGCAATTTAGTGTTTGTTCACAGGAGATGGAGATAACTGCCTAAACCAGGCACCCTGCTGCAATTTCAGAGGTGTTAGTTCACAACCTTTGTCTTAGGAATGCCAGACCTATCAGTTTCATTAAAGTGGGTATGTGGTCAAAGATGGGTGGATGCTGAGCATAATCACTTGTGTTGGCTCTGCTGACTGAGAAAGACAACTGCTTGTGACCTTGTTAGGCTAATTATGTCTGGGGTTAATCTGTTACTCCCTCCCCCTGGCCCTTCCATAAAGTATGAGATGGGAGTAATAGGATAAGGTTAAGAAGGGGAAATTTAAACTGAAGGTGAAGAGCATAATCTTGCCAATAACCTGCCTTAGGCAGCTATGTGGTTTTGTGTTGGGGGTTAGAGGAATCCCCTGTTGGGGGGGATGTCTGTGGTCTTTGAAATTTGGAATGGAAATGGAAATGTTGCTATGATGCTTTTGTTAGCCTTTTTTCTGTCTCTCATCTCCTGTGCATGTAAAGGTTCTTGCTCTTTAGAAAGGAAATGCACCCTATCTTTTCTTGGCCTGCTAATTCTTTAGAAAAAAATCAGTGGTATGAAAGGTACAACTTCTGTACTAGATCAGTTGACTATGATTTGTCGTAATAACCAAGCGCTGTTTAAATAGAAGTGTTTGGATTTCATCCTTTATGGAGATGTATTTTTTCTGATTAAGTATTTCCTATTTTTGATACTTCAATTTTTTTCTCTTTTTCAATCTTCATTGACACTGACAGTATTTACTTCTTAACCCTGTAGGCTGGAATTTATGTAACTGAGGTATTGGTCTTTATAAGGTATTTTAAATAGCCCACATTACAGAAAAGAGGCATCAACTGTAGCTATGCTTTCAGCATTTTTGTACCCAAATGTTAAACACTAGTTTTCTTTCATAATGAATGGGGAGAAAAAAAGTAATTTTTTTTTTGTCTTGTGACAGTTTTATCTTTTCTGTTGTTTTGGAGAAACAAAATTTTATGACGTACAGCATAATCATTATCTGACAGAAGATGAAAAGCATGACAAAAATTGAGTTCATAGATGTATTGATATTACAAACAGGAGGTCTTGTTTTCCATCTATTTTCTACTTATGAATAAATGATACAGGTAAATTTTGAGAAGTGTTTGTTATTCTTAACTTTAATATGGTATTTATATCATGTAAAAGAATCATGTTTCAAATTGCAGTGGGATATGCTCTTGTGTATTCTGCACTTTTATTATTCAGGCTGTAAATGCCTCATTCTAGCAGTATGTAAATGTGATAATAAATGTATTTTGAGTTTTATTACTAAATTTGAATACTGCACCTTTTTTCTCTGCTGTGAGAGAAAAGAAAGATTTTCAACCTACAAATACGTTGGATTTTTTTCATTTAGAGTTATAGAATCATTTGAGTTGGAAAAAACCTAAAAGGTCATCGAATCCAGCTCTAAACCTAACACTGCCAAAATGGAAAGATTCCCAAAACAACTAACTTTGCTGTCAGTTTGAGCTATTCTTCTTTTTTGATATTTGCTAGGATACTAAACAGTAGCCCTGGAATAACTTGGGTTTTGTTTGTTTTAAGATTAGGATTTTAAAATATGTATGGAAAAACAATATTAAAATTTATTTTTTGAAAATGTAGTTGGCTATAAAATATTTGAATTGAAAATTAAAGATTATGTCCTTTTTCTAGGAATTTTTCTTCCTTCCACAGAAATTAATTTGGTAGCTTATGGAAATTTTGCCTCCCTTTGTTTTCCATGGTACAGAAAGGGAAAAAAGAAAAGGTCAAAAATGTGAAGAAAAAAATACTGGGGGAAAAAAATAAAACTGAAGGATATAGATTGTATTAATTCTATGCACTCCCCTTTTACTTTCCCTGGATATGATTTGGCTCTTCACATTGTCTTGAGTCCCAGAGAAGAATCTGTTGTAGGGCTGTCTTTACTGTCAGTCAGTCCATAATTGGCATTTTCAGTATAACCATTGGAAGAAATATGTAAGGGTAACATGTAAATAAGGGGCAAAGGTGTATTGTGGAAGAAAAAGTGGTTGTAGATAAAGCTCATTTGCTGCATGTGCCATTAATTTGAATTTGTGTTCTCCCTAGACAAAGAACCCCCCAAAGATGCAAACAAAAGAAAAATCCCCAAGCCTGAAATACCTGCAGACTTGTTCCTCCTTGTGTTTCATAGAGAAGCTCTTGAGTCCAGGCTCTCACTTGTGTAAGTTTGAGGGCAGGCAGAGCAAACTGATGGGTGGTGGAATTGATGGTGAGGAGATCACTGAGCAGAGAGAGGTGCCTTGTTGCCGCTCCATCTAATGACAAACTCACGGTAGACAAAGACAACAACAGCAGTGCAGGTGCTTCTGAGGGCTCCCGAGGGGCTCTCTTGGCAGTGGGGTGCATCAAAACTATATGTATATATTATATCTATAACATTTTACCTATTTGAGGCTGAAATAATTGAATTAATTTCTCTGTTATGGAAACTTGCGCTTATTTAATCGTGTTTGATGTTTGTTTTCTCTGGGTAATAATATTTTCAGAGTGTGTTAATTGCTTCATGTAATCTTTGTAATCTATAAATATTAATGCTTATGAAATGTTAATAACAGCTGATAAAAACAAAATGCAGAAAAATGAGCTATTCAATTAATCAATTTAAATTATAATTGCATGAATAATTACTAAATTGTCAAAACATTAGTAGTTATGCACATTGAATTACAATAGTCTGGGATAGGTTGAGTATTTTATATAGACTAAGTATTATTTCTTTCAATTTTGTTGCTGTTGTGGGTTAAGGCCCTTTTATTTAGAGCTGAGTATAAAATGCTGAAGGTCTCATCTTGTGAACAGCCAGTTCAAGACACTCATGTCAATTTTAAACAAGTGCTGATGTCCCAGTGCTTTAAATATCTAATGATGCTCTCTATCTGAAAATCCTGGTCTGTAATCAAAAGGGGTGTTTTCAAATGTTTCAAGATAAATTTTGCTTTTAAGTCATTAATTTGGTATTTCAATGAAAATTGGCTGATTTTCAGGGAACCAATAGAAGTTACATGTTGAGAATATCTGAAGTTGTGCATCTCAGAGTTGATGTTGCTGATGTCAAGGTCCTTCACTGGAATTTTTTTGAAATAATGGGAGGATAATTCAGGAATTTATTATTATTATTATT
>VZRX01001737.1:0-52870 GCA_013398075.1 Notiomystis cincta
GTGTGTGTGCATTGTGTGTGTGTACTCTGTGTGTGTATGCACTGTGTGTGTGTGTACTGTGTGTGCACTGTGTGTGTGCACTGTGTGTGTGTGCACTCTGTGTGTGTGTACTGTGTGTGTGCACTGTGTGTGTGCACTGTGTGTGTGTGCACTCTGTGTGTGTGCACTGTGTGTGTCTGTATTGTGTATGTGTGTGCACTCTGTGTGCGTGCACCGTGTGTGTCCCCAGAGCAGCAGCCTGAGCCTTGTCACGGTCACAGCCCGCTTCTCCCTGTCCCAGCTGCTGTCCCGGGCCAGCAGCACCCTCTCCCTCCAGAGCAGGGCCCTCTGCATTGTCCAGCCGTTCCGCAGAAATTCACGAGCCCTGAATACAGCAGCTCTGATGCTGATGGAGCTTTTTGTTTCTAACCACTGAGAACATTTTTCCTGTTTGTTTTGCTTTCTGAACAGTGGTGTTGGGTTTCTTTATGCTTAAGCTAAAAGCCTGAATTTTTGAGAGTGTCCCAAAACAGCACAACAGATTTTGGTGTTGTTCTTGAAAGGAAACTTTTAAAAATTGTTTTCTGGCCATAAGGAAAACTCTTGGTATGGTGTAGGCGAGTGTGTACACAGAGACTGTACACTAAACACAGAATTGTGTTTCATTTTTTAGCAGCAACAGTGAATGCACTTTATGCAGCCTCTAACTAATGCCAAAAGAGCAACAAATGTTACTCCTCTGGTTCCCCGCACTTGCTCAGGAGAAAGCCTGTGTTTAAAGTTCATTATTTTTAAATTCTGCAAAGTGGGACAGATGGGGAAGAAACCCTTTGAGCACTAGGAGTGCCTCTGGCAGGTACAGGGTCTTGTTTACCTGGATCAAAACTTCATTTAGACACGTCAGGCCACGATCCCACACATGACTGCACACACCTGTATGTCCTGCTCAGGCTCCTCAGGAGGAATTTCGTATACAATCTGCAGCAGACTGAGTTATGTAAAGCAGGGGTGGTATTTTCCTAGCACCTGAGCTTGGCTGCAACTTCTGGACAATACTGTAATGTAGTGGTTAACCTGCTCACCTGTTTGGATATCAGAGAAAAAGGAGTGGGAAAAAAGTCTCTTCCTTATGAAGACAGTGTCACTGTTGTGCATATACTGTGGCCTAACAGGTTGGACCAGGCAGGACTGTCATTTTAAAAAATTTCTTGAAATTTATTTCTCTTTGTTAAGAGAAAACCACCTCTCCTTGCCAATTTTTAAATGAAAACTTTTCTTACTGTCATTAACACTGTCCGTCTCACAAGTGAAATACAGATGAAGTAGAAAGGCAGCCAGGATGCCCAACAACTGAGCAGCTTTTACTCCCTGGATGAAGAGTGTCTTTTGCCTCTTTCTTGGCCTCCTTCCTGCCCAGGTGAGTGTTTCAAGCCTTTTCCCAGGACAGCTCATTGCACATCCTCAGGGCTGCTAGTTCTTGCAACAAAGGGTTACTAAAGAGTTAAAACCCTTCCCATTAGCTGGAGTTGTAGAAAGCAGCTCTCTCAGCTCCTTCATAATGTATTTTCCTTGAAAACAGACACACCAAAAATGCTTATCCCAGTGAGAATGTGCCTGTGTGTTTACACAAGTATATATGTATGTGTCTATGTATGTATATACATATAGTTGGTTGCCAGTAGTAAAAGGGACAATTAATCATGCTCTAGTCTGATTGTTTTTAATACTGAAAGGCTATTAATCAGGAAAATGTTCCCCTTTGAACAAGGTGTTTATACAGTCAACACTATGGGTTGTTTTTTTTGCCCTGGTGCTAAGCTGCTTGCTAATGCAGAGCGGAAATCGGGTTTATTATCTCTTACTTTAGAACTTCATGCTCCAAGTTCGACAACAATTTTAGCTGGAATTTGGAAGGAATGCACATGAGTTGATGCCAGGTTCTCTTAGGTTTCAAGGGGACTTGGGTGTTCAACCCCCAAATCTCTGGAAGCATTTATATGCCTAAAAGACATAAACAGGCATAATGTACAAATTTCAAAAGCACCTCCTTTAGCTGTAAAAAAAAAAAAAAAAAAAAAAAACAAACCAAGGGGCATCTAATTTCATTTTAATTTGACTAAAATACTTTTAAAATCTGTCCCTAAATCTCTCACGGGCCTTTGAAAATTTGTCCTTGGAGCCTTTCAGCCTAAAAGTTGCTATTAGCGAAGGAATAAGATAGCAGATTTTAATCCAAACTTTTATTTCCCACTGGGGAGAATGGCTCATATCCTGTAGTGAGTGGGAGGTCAGCGGAAAACATCGAGGGGGGGAACTGGTGGGAGTGAGGGGGTGCAGAGCTGGGGCTGGATCAGCAGTGGGAGGCAGGAAAAGGGCTGCTGGCAGCTGCAGGGTGAGCATGGCAGGACCAGGGGAGCCACTGCAGCCAAGGAAACGCTGTCTTGGCCTGGAGCAGGGCTCCAGGCTGACCCAGAGGGAGGCACTAAGGGAGGGCCCTGGGAGGAAGGAGAGGATGAGACTGGAATCCTGCACAGCAGAGGCTGGCGACACCAGGGAGAGCGGTGGGACAAGCACACGACAATCTTGGTGTGGGCAGAGTTGCAGAAAACACCCTGTCTGTCCCCAGCAAAGCGTGGACAGAGCCCCCAGGGGGTTTGTTTCAGCATTTTTGCTAGGAGCTGCTCCACAGCTTGTGAAGCTGATGGGAACAGGAGTCACCCATCTGTACATGCTGCTGTGACCATCCCGTTAGCAGAGTTTTGGCTCCTTTTTGGCGGGGCCATACAGCTCTCTCCACCACCCTATGTTGCCCCCACAGGACTCCACTGCCTCCCTTTCCCCCTGGGAGCTCCTCTCAGCTAATTAAACTGGTAGCTGCTGAGGAGCCCTGTTCCCCCTCAGTTCCCCCCTGCCCAGCCAGCAGTGCTCCAGGGTGGGGCACCCTTGGGAGGCAGCACCCAGAGCGGGCAGCCCCTCTCTGGCCCCCACCCTGCACCTCTGATCAGCCCTGGAGAAGAGCTCAGGAGGAGAGAGAGGGAAATAAAAACTGAGAGGAGGTGAGACAGGCTCTGGTGGTATTAACCCTTCCACAGCTGGTGCCTTCTCCTGAAAAACAAACCTTGAGTGAGGTGGGACCTGCCTGAGGGTGAGGAAGAGGCATGCAGCAAAATCAGAGTAGAAAGCCTCAGATAGCTGATGGGTTTGTTCCATTCCGTTCTGTCTTTAAGTTAATCTCCGTATCTGATAAGAAACACACTGTGTGAAGAGATTCATTACTCCTTAGAAAAACATATGGGGAAAAATATTTCCTTTTAGGGAGCCACTTAATCATAGGGATGATGGCAGTTAATGCAGCACTTAACCTGGGAATATACCATTCTCTCTTTATAAACTTCAATTTCACTTGTCTCTGGGGCAGCCAGTGAGCAGTGCTAGTCTGTGAATGGAGATGGAATTGCAAGGGACAGCTGCCATCATTTTTAGGGTGTCTGGGAGTCAAATAACATAATTCTTCTCACGGGAGATTTTGAACAAGAAATGCACACAATCCCTTCGGAGAGCTCTTTGTCACAAGACCTAGTGGGACAAGGATTGAGGTTTAACAGTAGATATCCATTGTAAGAGCTTTGCAAGGAATGCAATCCCTTGCATTTCAGAGTTTACATTAACCTGGTTTTGGGGGGGATTTTTGAGTTAGGGAAGAAGTTTTCCCCAGGAGCTTGTGCATTACCTTTGAAGGACACTGCTGCATCAAGGATAACTAACTATGAGAACCATCGCCCAGATCCAGCAGGAAAACTCCTCTATGCCAGTCCCTCCATGGTGGCAGCTTTCCAGTGGCCCATGTCACTGCAGTCCATGTTGGGAGCACAAAAGACTGCCCAGAGAGAGGTGTTCCACCTTTGCAATGTCAGGCAGCCCCCTCCCTGCGCCCATCCATTACGGAGATGCACTGGTGCCCAGGGCTCTGACCACAGCCAAGTCCCTCAGCCAGGTGGTCTCCTGCCTCCCTGGGAGTCCTCCATGTGTCTTACTGCTATCCTGGTAATCCCTGGAATGGGGAAGAGAAGTCCAGCTGAGAGGCAGCTGCTTGCTCCTGAAATTGTACCAAAAAATCCCCGCGTTGACTTCCTGCCAACACAGCCCCCTTTACTCCACCACTCAGCCCAAGCTCTTCCCATGGCATGGGGATCTTAGGGAAGTGCAGCCAGGGCTGTCCTGCAGGGCCTCTGAGCACTGGCATTCCCACGGGAAAGGGAACTACTAGAATTAATCTGAAAACTCCCTTCAAACTCATAGGTCTGAGCAAACTGTTTGTAACAGAGTGAAAATATACAGGTTGGTATGTCCATACATGCACGTGAGAGTGGAGAAAATCATCTTACTCACATCCTTCTGATGTATGTGAGGATCACTCTGCTGAAATTCCTGGAAATTCCCTTTGTTGTAAAACCAGAAGGCTCAGGCCCAGCTTCTCTGGGAACACACCCCTAAGGCAGCACAGCTCATCAGGACTCCAGTGCCAGCTTTCCACTGTGCACTTTCTCTTCATTCGGTCCAACTGTAATCTGGAAATCTCAAATGCTAGTGATCTCAGAGGGAGGAGAGTGAAACACAGGTTAGTTCCTTACTGTTGTCTAAAGAAAACCTGCAACACATGAAAACCCAGAAAAAGAATTTTTAAAAATCCATTAAACCTCTATTTGGTGTCAAGTGAGGTCTTAATCGTGAACCAAAAGAAGCAAATTTTTAAAAAGCCATGAACTAGAACCTCTTAAAATCACAATTTTAAAAAAGCTACATTCCTATCTGCCCCAAGCTTTTCCCTTATTAAACATGGAAGACACCAAATACAGATTCATTTCCCCTGCCCAGCAGCACTGAGCACAGGAGATGGATGGTCTTTCATTGGTACCCTCTCAGAGCCACTGCCCCTCTGGGATTCCCCTGATGACACCAGAAACCTTGCACCAACCTCAGATATCAGACCAAACCTTTATTCTGTGGTCCTCCTCTGCTCAGTTTACAGCAGTGTAAATCAAAGGTTTAAACTGATCCCAACCTGCTCAGTGGCACTGGAAGGCTCTGGATTAATATCAAGCACAGGCATCTGCCTCCTGCTGTTTCTGTGCCTGTGGTATCAACAGTGATTTTGAAAATTATTATTTCCATACAGTCTATAATGACTTAGAAGGAACAGTTACAGCTTGTTGTGCAAATATGAACAATACTTGCTTTTTTAAAATGTGGATTTTTCATACGACGGGAACTAATGGCCCTTTCAGAGCAGTTATGGTTTATCTTGTCAATTTGGTTTCTATTCATGCATGCTAAGTGAATTTTTATAGCCAAACTAGGAGTCCTTAAAAATGGGCCTTATACTGGAAATGCAGATGTGACTTACTGTGAGTTGTGCCAGGAGAGCATCCCTGCCCCTGGGGAGCCAGAGCCAGTAATCAGAATTCCCTTTTCCCGTGCACATAACAGGACTTGCAGGCACTCTTTCATCCACACTGAGAGGCAGGAAGGAGAGGCAGAATTAGCCCCTCATTACAATAATGTTTCTCACACTTTCTCCAGCTACTCTCTGCAGGCATTAGTAAAGGGGGCCTGGCTGCCAGAAATGCTGAAAACCTACATCTCCAGTTAAAAGAGAGCAGGGTGCTTAGTGGCTCTGAAAAATCAGAGCCACAGAGCTTTAAACAAATGCTTTTATGCTCTTAAAAATATAAATATACAGACTCACCTTAACTTTACTGTCTACAGTGAGTGCTTTGTTGAAAGGAAATTGTGTATTTTCCAGACTATCTGATTTCTCTTACAGCTTCACTATAAACAGTGCTGCATACATACATCAATATATTTACCTTCCTGCTTCACAGCTGGAAAGAAAATGAAGCCATCTCAATCACCTTCACATCCAGCAATAGAAAAAACCTGATTTTTTTTTCCTCACTCAATGCCTCACTCAATTAAAATGTGAAATGTGGATAATCTGATCTCCACTAAATATTCCAATCCCCTCCATAGCACAGAGTGGATATACCTCTATCCTCAGTGGCAACCTGAATCTTTTCTAAGACTGGAAAAAGCTAAAGAACAGAGCCTGTACAGTCTTATTACTTATTTATTTTAAATGTTGTAGCCGTGCCTCCCTTCATCTCTTGGCTCCTTACCCAAAACCTGTGTAATGAGCAACATCACAGGACCTGACTACCAGCAGACACGACACCTCCACTAAAATGAATGCATTTGTACTGATTTATGGCAGCCAAGGAGCTGCCACAGCACATCCAGGGAATACCCAGCTCTCCAGAAAAAAGAGACACCTCTGACAATGACTTCCCAGGGTCTTTCTCACAGATCCCGTGCCTTAGTGGAGCAGGAGCCATCCCCACCCCAGCTCCTACTCCCGTCTCCATTGCTGCACCGAGTGCCCAACCACCTTGTCCTCATCACAGAGGCTCTCCCCTGGAAAGGCACGGAGCCAAACCTGGCATGAACAGACCAGATATGTACAAAGGGAAATCTTGACAGCATCTGTGAACAGAGTTTAAGAGAAAGGAACAAAATAATACCACATATGTTAACAGATTGAAATGGTAGCTATGGTGACCACGGACAGACAAAGAACAAACCATTTTGACTGAATTCAGCCAATTCTTTCTGACAACAAACTGCAAGTATAAAGCAAACTTTTAAAAATCCCTAATGAAATCATTATAACAAATCTATTCAGCTCTGTTTGGCTTGTTTGCTTTCTAAATTTCCATTGCAGCTATTACATTAAACCTATTAATCATTGATGTAGTCAAATAATTTCCACTGACTAAAAATGGGAATTTTTTCACTGTAAAAAAACCGACTTAATTGATTGCATTTTCAAAAAAAAAAAAAAAATTAAAAGCAAGGAATAGTTACTGTAAAATGGCAGACATTCATAATTCAGGGCATTTTCTTGTGTCTGGGTTTTGTAGAACACAGGCTTGTTTATAAAAGTTGGATTACTTTCCCTATCCTGATACGCATCATAGCTATGAAAAATGACTGTCCTGTTTATTGTGGATCACAGTGTCAAACATCTCAGCATCTCTCTCCTCCAGCGTGCCACGGAGGAGGCTCTCGGTGCTCTCCCATCGAGGGCTGGCCAGTCGTGCCTCGGGGAGCTGAGCTGAGGACAGTGTGGGAGAGCACAGAGCCGAGCTACCGAGGAGCAGCAACGCTGCCCACTAAGAGGCAGCGCTGCAAACAGGCAGGCAGGCGATGGGGAGGATTACTCCAGTGCCAGCACAGCATAAGGCTGCTCCAAGTGCTGTGCAGCCGCTCGCTCGCTTGCAAACTCCCTCCCCTGGAGGCTTGCAGGGACCAGAGAGCCCCGCAGTGAATGCGGCCGTGGGGACTCCAGCGCAAGGCCCGCTGTGGAGCGTCCTGAGGGAGACCCCGCTGCTGCTCGGCTTTAGTCTGGAGGCTGTTTTGTTTCAGCACACCTGAAACAGGCGGTGCTGCCCCTCCACCCTGTCCCTGCACCCAGCTGCACTCACTGGGGAAAATTTCAGAGCACAACACAGAATCTTACTTTAACCTGTGGAAAAGCTGCTGTCATTTCCCTGAGTGAGGGCTTAATATTTAACTCGGTGTGCTTGGTCCCTTTGCAGACTGTACAGTTCCTAACAATAGGGATTTGCACTGTAGCCGTGCTTTTGATGCTCCAGGAGCAGTAACTTCAGGTTTCTGCAGTGCACAGACACTCTCAGCTCCACTCCCGCATTTCCATCTGCACGAGCTCATCGTTCCTTGCAGAACAAAACAAACCTCAAAAGCAAACTAGCACGAAGTGCCCACCATTCGAACGCTGCTCTCTTTTATCTGTGTGCTGACGGAGGCTCTGGCTCAGCCTTCTGCCAATTAAATTTAGCTCCCAGCGATGCCATCGCTGCCTGCGTGACGAAGGGCACTTTCACCGGCTGCCTCTGCCTCCAGTTCCCCACACACCAGAGCGGGACCAAGTTTAAGGCCTTTAATTTCTGCCTAGCGTGGCCCTTCCCTGTATTCTCCACCCACACATTTGGCTTTCGCTCTTGCCAGTGCAGAGGGCAGGTCCTTGGGGACTGTGCTGACTCCGAGCGGGTCCCCGAGAGCAGAGCTGAGCCAGGGAGAGCAGGGCTGAGCCACGGAGAGCAGGGCTGAGCCACAGAGAGCACATGTGCTCCCTGTCCTTTGTACAGGGACAGCCGGGGAATGAGCATTCTCTCCTGCACAGCCTCACCTGGTTTGCTTTTGCTGCACCTTAAGTGTGGCAAGGAGAACATGGGTGGGGGGGAAGAGGGGAAAAAATTAGCACGTTTTCTTTCGGTAGTGCCTGCAAACAGTAAAGACACAGTTACTTTAATTTTATGTGCAGTAAACCCTCACTAGATGGCTCCTTACAGCAAGTAAATATATTCCCCACAGAAAGAACACTGATGTGGCACAATCCGTGTGAGAGCAGAGGCAGCGTGTTGCTAACTGGGCTGTACGGCTGGCTGAGTGCTTTGCATGGAAAAGCAGGATGTAACACGGGCGTGTGTGGGTGAGCAAGTGAGCACTTACACGAATTACGAATGACACCACTCTGCGAGTCGTGAACTGTGAGTCACATGGGCACCGGTGTCTCAGGCACATCAAAAATGCAACTTGCCCTTTTCTGTAGGTTTCTATGTTAATTTGTTTCACATTCAACTTTCTAATTCAGAACGCAGAGCTGGGCTGTGGTCAAGGGTACCAGCAGTGGAGATCCTGCAGTGGAAACAGCTGATCCCAGCAGCCAAGGTAACAGA
The DNA here is from genome assembly GCA_013398075.1 of Notiomystis cincta. Taxonomy (NCBI): domain Eukaryota; kingdom Metazoa; phylum Chordata; class Aves; order Passeriformes; family Notiomystidae; genus Notiomystis; species Notiomystis cincta. Next base: position 8,796 of record VZRX01001737.1, read on the forward strand.
TGGTATTAAAGCTGAACCCCCAAATGTCATGTAATCACTCCTAAAAAAAAAAAGCAATGCTTGCTTCTGAAATGCCCCCCCCATTACCATCACAAGAACATGTTATTTATAATGTGTGTATTGGCAGGATGTTCTGGGCAGAAGAGCAAAAAGAAATGAGCTGTCATCTGCAGTTACCCTCTCATTCATACATCACTGTGTGCATTCAGTGGTTCAAGGTTATGCAAGTTGACTGTGCCCTCATTAACGAGCAGTGTTAATTGGTGTCTATCCTGCTTTGAGATAAACATGTATATTATGTATTAAAGTACTGCAGGCTGTGAAGGAGCTGTATGATATACAAATGTATAGGGGCTCTGCATAGGGAGCTGCAGGGAGAGGTTGTGAAATGCTAGGACTGATTTAAATCCACCAGCGATTCCAGTCTGTGCAGCCCACATCCCTGCAAGACAGGCTGGCACTGGCTCGAGGGCTGGGTGACTTCTGCTGGCAGAACTCTGCCACTGTGTGTGCCCCAGCTCCCCACGCTGGCTCTTGTTGCACCCCTGAGCACTCTGCCTACAGCCCCTGAGCACTCTGCCTACAGCCCACTTTTCAAGGTGAATTAGCAGTGATTTCAGTTTCCCTCAAGCCACGAGGCTGTAACCTCTGGCCTCAGCAGTTTATAGGTGGTTTAACCACCAGTGCACCAGGGCACACAGATACAGAGGAAGGTGTTGTCCATCTCCACATAAACTGCCCTGCTCAGCAGTCAGTGGCCGTGGAGTCGGGTCGGCTCCTGGTCTCTGTGTCAGCAGCCTTAAGGCTTTACCCAGCCTCTTTTCTCTCACATTTCCCTCTGCTCATGTGCTGGCATGGTGCTAACTCAAAACGAGCTCAAGTACACAGACCCACGAGCCTCACCTCTCCTGGTGAGGGACAGAAAACAAGGTTTGACATTGTGTCAAACTCGTACGTCATGAAAAGACCTTTTATTTTTTCCCTGAGAGCTGCTGAAAATCAGCACAGATAAATACCCTGAACCAGGTCATAATCAACACACAACGTTGATGCAAATATTACTTAAATTAGAGAATTATGGCAATTACATTAATTAATCTACTGGAATATTAGAAGTGCTCAAAAGGATTGAATTACAAGTCTCATAAGCAAGCACAAGCTGTTCCAGGCCAATGCAAGAATTTACCAATAAAATAATATTTGATCATCTAATTAATGGAGCTGTTATCTCCACATGACAACGCAGGGCTTAGAGCTTTTAGGCTGTTGAACACTTTGTCTCAGTGCTTAAAAGCAAGTAGCACCCAACAGACCTTTCCTCTTCTCAGCAGCGTTCCCTTGAAATGAGGTTGTTTACTTCAGGCCTTGAAGGCCAGATTAAGAGTGGAGATTGTTTGCTTTAAATTATACACACAAATTTTATTGTCCTTCCTTCTGCCACCAGCAAGCTATTTAATAAATGTCAATGCGGCAGAGCTCACTGACTGCAAAAGTGAAAGGGTCAGATCTGTGAATCCAGAAATAATACTGAGATTTGCCTCTCTTTTCATGAAATGTACTTGCAGCAGGCAGCGTTGAAGTGCTTCCAACTTTCATAGCAACAAGGAGAAGCAGCTCATGAGTCAGCCCAAAGAGGAAATATGTCATTAGCCAGGGAGTTTTCAACATATGCAAAACTGTCGACGTGTCTATGGCATCCAGGGAGGAATTTTTATAATATTCGTTGTAGTCAGCAGTTTATTGCCAGAGCTGTGGGTGTGGACAGGTATCTCTGGGCTGTGATTGCCCCCAGTGTCACTGAGCATTCACTCCATGGCTCTCTTGCTTCTCTTTTTCAGGACAGGAAACAGACGAGACATATTTGTTTTTGATAACTGCTGGAAAGACCCACTGAGTCCTCGTGGTTGTACCTTGAGTTCCTCTTCATCCTCCCTATTGTGCTCACTGCACCAAGGAAGGGGTAGGGCTCTTATCTCAGCTTTCTGCAGTTCCAGCCCTTCTGTAACTGAATGAAAACAAACAAAAAGAAAAAAATAACCAGCTTCCTACAGTTTCTTGCCTGTGTAAATTATGCATCACACTCATTATAGGAAAAAGGAAGATGCAGATTTGGAAATCAGTTGTGAGTTTCTCCATATTTCTTAAAATTATGCAAGTGTTACAGCTGCATACACAGGGGACTTTCTTTTTTCTTGCAGCTTTACACCAAAATAAAGGCCTCAGTTGTTCAAGTTGGTGATTAGGCTCAATATTATGCCTCTGGGAATGGGAAGCACGGGGACTCAGAGGAACAGAAAACTTAATGAATTCTTTATTTGAAGAAGAAAAAAAATTTTGAAATGTTTTACAGAGCTCACAGGAGAGATTCAGAGGCTCTTCCCTCTTCTGGAAGATGCAGCACTTCCAGGTGAAAAAATTAATGCTCAGCTGCTCTCAGCTGCCCCTCACCAAAGGTTTCCTTGCCCTCAGAGCCCAAGCTGAGCTGCAGTGCACGAATTCTCCCACTGGCTAAAGCAAACTTTACTAGATCTTTTTACTAATATGGCTCATACTGGCACATTTCCCTGCAGGACTTGGGACTCAGGGCAGGATGACTCAGAAACCAAGCTTCAGTTGCACAACAAGCTCCAGAAAGACAGGGAATACAACCAGTGAATTTGCACATAATCACTTTGGAGGGAGCTTGCAAGTGGTCCATGAACCAGGCTTAGGAGGCCCCTGATTTGGACAGGCTCCTGCATCCAGGTCTGACCCAAGAACATCAGACCTCAGGATGGAAAGCACTGCACCACAGGACAAAGGGACAGCAACTCTGCCCAGCAGGAACAATTGGGAAATATCCTTCTCTGGAAATACCTTTGGGTATTGGGAGTTTTCCTGATGTTGGTGTGGGTTTGGTTTTTTTTTTCCAAATTTGAATATTTTATGTAATGAAATAAATAAAAACAACCCTTAATCTCAGGATTGCTTGCAGAGCTGATGGGCAGCTGGCAGAGCATCAGTGAGGCTGGGCAGCAAATCCCCACTGTCACCCTGAGGCAGAGCCTCCTGGTGCTGCTGGGTCTGTGACACCTGCCTGGGGACAACACCAGAGAGGCCACAAACCATGACAGAGGGACACCACTGGAGCCATGGGCCAGCTCAGCTCCCAGCAGTCCAGCTAACAGCATGCTCTGCATCCCAGGACTCTGCTGCTGCTGGGGCATCTTGTTTGACAGGGCCACCCATGGGCACCTGCTGAAGGCAACCCCACTGCCAGCCTTGTCTGCACCAGGGGGTGAAGACACAGTGGTAAAAGCTACCCACTGTCTTATTTTATCCCAGTTCAGCTGACCCTAAATCAATGAGCTGTGCCTGGTGCTTCTGAGTGCACTCAAGCCTGCACATAAAAGAGGACAGGCAAAATAATCGTGTTGCAAAATGCTGAGAATAGTAGAAGTGGTCACCCAGTGTATCTAGGCTGCTAAGAAAGCTCTTTTGATTAAATCAAATGCAGAGCACAAGAAAAATACTCACATCATACATGATGGTGTCTCCTGGGCTGCCTTACACTGAGATGAAAAAGAAAAAATTACCCATGCAAAGCCCACATCGTCCATAATCTGCAATGCATTTGGACAGAGGGAGGCCAGCCTTAACTCAAACCATGTGTGTTTGGCTTTAAAACCAGCATCAGCAGGACTCAGCCAGCCTGTGTGCCATCCTGCCTGCCCTGGATTCCCTGCTTCTCTCTCATATTCAGCATTTCTTTCAATGTTCACAGCTGAATCACTCTTGCATCAGCAGCATCACCATGGGCAGTGTTCCTTCTCCAGGGCAGGCAGGTGGCAAGAGCCCCCCAGTCCTGCTCTGCTGAGCCCTCTGCAGCACAGGATCTCTTCTAGGATACTGTGTCAGACTCCTGCAGGCCCTGTGCAACTTTTTTTTTTTTTAATCCCAAATTAAAACTTAAGCTTCAAAGGCATAGATCTAGGGGGGTCTCTTCATGCAGACACTGTATTTCCTGGAACAGATCCTTTAATTTTGTGGTGAGCCGGAGTTGAAGACATTTGTATTCAAATCCTTATTTAGGCTCTAATGCTCTTTAGTATTGGATATAGGGATTTTAGACTGGAAATGGCACTTTTGACTTTACTATCACCCCAAACAGACAATCAAATTTTAAGCTGCTATTTCTTTTCCAGCCTTCTTATGCTGTTCCCCACACTCTCCCAGAAACTGTAATTATTCTGCCACATCTACTCGACTAATAAAATTTATTCTGTTCTATGTTCTTCCCACCATTTTCTTCACAGGTCTTACACCATCAAATAAAATCAAGGGTTTCATTTGTAAAGTGGTTATCAGCAGCTCAGCTTTTACTTACAGTTCTTTGAACAGGCTACAGGGATGGTAGATGGGTAGAAATGTAATGTAATAGCAGATACTGTGGTGGAACCTCCAAGCATAATTTTGTGTGGGGTATCCCACAATACCTTCTCCTTTTGGGGGAGGGTTTAGCCCTACAGAGGATAACAGTAGTGGTTCTAATAATTTTTCTGGATGTTAAAAATAGGCATGATCTAGCTGATGCTCATGTCACTCATGCCAGCTCACCTCAGTGTTTGCAATCCCGCCTGAACACAACAGGATTTGTAATCTCTGTGGGTCCCTGCAGAACAGCCCTCACTCAGGGGTTTCTCAGGGCTTTACAAGCTCACACTGTGCTTTGTAGGCTGCCTAAAAACCACAGGGATGGACATCACTGGGCTAGTGCTGAGGCAGGGGCAGGCACAAGGCCAACCCCCTCTAAAAACGCTGTGACCAAAGCTCCCTCTGAAGGATTGAACACATTTAAAATCTCACCTACACCCCAAAAACTATGTTGTATATACACAAAAGGTTTGTTTGAATCTCAGTTCAGTCCCAGATTTACTCCTCTTTTTTGCATTGGTGGCTTTAGGAGCAGCAGCTTTTGTAACTGTGCAGCAAAGGATTCATCCTCAAGTGTCCCTTGTGTGCAGCTGTGCCTGTGGTGCCCATAGGGTGTCATGCACCTCCTCCACTCTCCAGTGTGCAGGTTTTTCCCTCAAATGTTCACACCTAAGCTGGAATGCATGGGCAGAGCCTCCCACTCACTAACACTTAATTTTCCCAGGTCTGGGGCCTGCAAGAATTTTGTTTCATAGGCTGGTATTGCTCCTGCTCTTAAAAAAAAAATAAAAATCCCACATTAAGGATGAGCTTGAAATTTTCTGTACATTCCCTTTGCAGAAAACAGAGACTCCAAAAAAACTGGAGAAAGGGGGTGGAAATCAAATGTCATTCTCAAAAGACAACAAGACAACATCCATTTATATAGTCTCACATTCCCTCATCTAAAATCAATACACCCCCAAATAAATAAAAGAGGCATACTCATTCAGTGCTTGTAGATCTGGGGAATACTGCAGAAAAAGTAGTTAGGAATATTATTTCATATCCTCAGCATATGGATATGCATTGCTCTGGGAGCAGCTTTCCATGAGCACTCCAGCTAACAAGCTTGCTGCAGAGCAATCTTTGAGCAGCACATTTTAAAAGAAGGCGCGGAAAATATTCCCCAGAAGACAACTTGGAATAACTAATCATAAAAAACTTCACTCTGGACAGCTAATTTAGGAGCTCTGATCATCCTTTCAGTAGCTGGAAATATAACACTTGATGTGCTTGTCCAGTCAGAACAGATGTGAGTGACTCAGAGCCGCCCGCTCAGGAAGTTATCGCTCGCTCTGCACTCAGGGGCAGGGCTGGCTCTCAGAACAGTCAGAAGTGAGAGTGAGAGTGAGTGTGAGTGTTTGTGTCAGGGGCTTCCCTCGAGCACATTATTTACTGTGCATTATTTAGGCAGCCCCAGATTTTATTTGATAATTTTTCCCTTGATGTGCTCCGTGTAAAGGCAGTGTTAGCATTAACCAAAGCTAATCCACGGCGCAGTTGGGAAGGGGATTATTTTGCCAATGATTGGTTTCTTTAAACATGGACTTGTGATCAAAGCAATATGGTTCTGAATTTTTCCTCTATTTTTGAGCTTTGTAGTATGGTTCTTCTTAATAGTAAGTTACCGCTACAAGCCTGCTGTGAATTTCCAATATAGCAAAGCTTTAATAATTTGCAGCCATAATTGTTCCTGCTTCAGTCTCCAATTCAATTTGGTGTGGAATTCCCATCTCCCAACACAAAGCTTAACTCAATGGTATCTGTGTGAGACAGACTATGAAACTAGTCTGGTATAATGGACTTCATTAAGGGATAGGCAAATTATTTTCATCTGTAATCTATTTTAAATGGAAAAAATGGCTTCTGAATAAATATTTTTCCTTCAAAAGTTATTAATTTCTGTGGGAAAAAGAGGGATGGTTATTGTTGCTTATTTTTTTCCTTTGTTTTCATAAAGGGTTTGAAAATTATTTTCTGGTTGAATTATTTCTTTGGTTGAAATAACAAATATTTAAGCCAGGGGTGGAAACAACATCTTTTTATTTTACTGAAGAGTCAAACTGTGCAAGGAGCTCTCCCTTCTTTGCCTGCCCATCTGTAACCTCTTCTGATGCTAAAATCCAAGCTCCTGGACTGACACAACAAGCATCACCCATCTCCAGACCTCAGTGGCCATTTCTATGCCTGTGTGTAGATTTAGTAACCTCAAACCATTTTTTAGTCCAGCCCGAAAGCACTGAGCCGTGGGGTTTTAGCACAGATATCTGTTTTTAAGGGGGAGCCTGTTTTGGCACAAGACCATTAACCCTAACCTGAACATGCACAGACTAATAACAGGTTAGTGGAAAGTCTTATTCAAGCCCTGCACATGGCAGTAAATTACTCCCTTGATGAATAAAAGCCATTACTTAGTATTTAGCATCATAGCAAGAAGCCTCTTCGGCCTGTTCCTAACAGAGATGTTACAGTTAATTTAGTGTAAAATTATCACCTGCTGTACAATAAAACAACAAACTGCAGTCAAATAATCTCTTAATAAATGAAAATGTGTAATAAACTGTGTCAGCACCGCAGAGACTTGGCAAGGCTGAATACCCTAAAGGTACCAATCCAAACAAATTCACCATACAATATATGGCCTATGTCATTTCTGGTTCTTATCAGAGATGATTCATCTGGGAATCCTTGGCACTAAGTTTTACCTCTAAAGGCCAGGCAGTTATTACAATGATATAATTTCTGCCACATTAATTAAATATAATGCCTGTTAGCCCCTTTATAGGGGTCCATAAATTTGTTGTAAACATATGCTGTAGATGGGCATATGTAATCTACAAATGTAATAAACGTTCAGTCAGCTTCCTCTCCTTGCAGAGCTGGGAGAGGTCAAATGACCACAGTGCCAGAGAAACCATGGATACCCAAAGGTAAACCTAACCTGCTTGTGTCACACACTATGATAAATATATGTATTTACACATACTCATATAGAGAGACCTGTGTCTCTGCCAGAGAGGGAGGCAGCTCGAGCACGGGGAGCATCAGTCGGTGGCAGCAGCAGGAGGACACTGCCTGCTCTCCCTGCCTGCAAGCTGCCAGATCCAGTGCTGGTGAACAGGGACAATAAAGGCCCTGCAAGTCCCTGCAGTGCAGCACAGTCCTTCCACTGGCCTCTTCTGACTGCAGGAGAGCCCTGGTTATGTTAAATTGCATAAGGTCTGTATTTGCTGGAGGTTCAAATGCTTGCTTTACCCAGTAGGAAAAAGAAATAAGAGGGGAAACCAAAGAGGAAAGCAAAGCCAAGGGAACAAAAGCTGGGTAACACTTTTTGTAGTCAGCCAGAGCCAGACTTTGGGCAGCTTGTCTGAGATCCAGCAGCATCAACAGACTTTCATCATGAGGAAGCCGAGGAAGTTCATCCCCATTCCTCTCTCCCCGGGGAAGAGGAAGGCAGGGTGCTCAGTGGGCTCTGCTTGCCTTGAAGTCCAATTCCATCCATTTGAGAACTACGAAGAGACCCTGGAGGACTGGCCTTTGTCTGCCCCCTCCACACCGGCTGCTTTAGCGAGTGCAGCCTGGTGCCCCCTCCACACCAGGGGTTTGCAGGCGTGTGGAGCAGTTGTCCCTGCCGGAGCTGGCTCAGGGCACACGATTCCAGAGCCCTGGCTCCCGACCTCTGCTCCTGGAGGGAGCCCGAGGGCGGGCTGAGCACGGGCCGTTCACACTTCCACGCTGCACTTACTCTTGTTTTGTTTCACATGGCTCACGAGGCAAGAGCAAGGGACAGCTGGTGACAGCTGACACCGATGGAGGGTCAGGGCAGGACACGGCAGGATGCAGCTACCTAGCAGAAGTTTTAAATGAGCATCACCATCAGGAGCCCTTTTATCTTCCCAGAAACATTAGTCAAGTTGTGAAAAATTGCAAAATTACTTTTGTTTGTGTGCTGTGTCTCCTATACAGGCATTTCTGACCCCATCCCCACTAACACAGCAAACCCCACATCTTATAATGTCCTGTGGCTCTGGCAGGGCACATACCACACGGGCAGCACTGAAGGTAGGACAAGTGTCCCTCATCACTGGCACACCCCTCCCACTGTGAAACTAAAGGGCCTCCAGCCAGAGGTGTTTCATAAAGACAGGACCACCCAACCCATGTCAGATGTTGGGCTTCTGACTTCCATGAGTGTGGCTGGAGGCATCAGTTTATTCACCTCACACCACCACAGATGGCAAAGCTCTCACCCAACACACATCCTTCTTAAAAGGTGGAGACTGATCATTCAGACACAGGAAGTTAAAGTGACAGCTAGAGGAGACATCCCCTCTGCCCAGCTCCCTCCTTGGGAAGCTCCATTCCTGTATAAACATCCTCTGCCATCAGCCTCTCTGGACAGGTTCTCCTCAAGCCATGAGAGCAGAGCCTTTTCTTCAAACCGAGTTTAGATGAGCAGAAGATAAATACAGCATTTTTCCTCAATTACATCAAACAGTAATGGATTATCAGGACATCCCAGCACCCTCTGGTAGCAGGAGGGGGCAGTGCAAGGGTGGAGCTGGTGCTCTCTGACACTGCCCTGCCAGGGGTCTCAGCTGTGCCAAAGGTGGGCAGCCCAGGCACATTTCTGCTGCGGGGGCAGCTGGTATCTGAGCTGGCCTCAGGGGAAAACTGAAATGTAAATGCTCTGTGCTTCAAGCCAATGCTAAGGTTTTCCTCACTTTTAAGAATGCTTTTGACCAAAATAGTGAGAGATTCACTGTGTTGAGCAGTCTAACATCTGCACCGCCTGGCACAGCCTCTTTCCTGTCATACTGCCATGTGTGCTTGCAAAGGTAACAATAAAAACAAAAATAAGCAGTACAGTGAATTTTTTTTCCCTTATGAGGCCAAGAACAGTCTATATATCTATTTTTATTGATGCAGTGCTTGAGAAAATTCCTGCCTGACCATCAGTTTGAGGCAGGCAGGCTGCCAGGCACCATCTCTAAGATCCACAGCACAGAACTGGGCCAAATCACCTGCAGCAGGTATCACATGGAGCAATGCTGTCTGAAGGAGTGGAGAAAGGGAACTGGATAGTCAAAGCTGAACATAACCCTCAGCCTTTAGTTATGAAATGGATGGGGAAGCACTCTCACAGCACCAAAATGGGACCAAGAAGAGGACTTGGAAGTAATGTGGTTTTACCTTTACAAATTCTTTTCATTCTAGAGGGGAAGAGTGATGCAAGTGTGGTTTTATTATAAGGATTTATGACCAAAATACTGGAGAGGTCTTTGGAAACCTGTGAGGGGCCCTGACACCCATGGGTGGCTGTGCTGTTCAGCTGGCTGTGCAGATTTGCATAGGGGAGATATCTACAGCTGCTTCTCCTCTGGCAGAGGAAAACCAATGAATCTGTTGTCTGGTGCAAAGGAGAAGTCACCAATAATGGGATGCTGCAGAAAATCTTGTCACTTCCAAGAGGGGCTGAGCCTGGCTCAGTCTCCAGCCAAAGGCAGCTGACACCCGGCCTGGCCACCAAGACACCTGTAGCAGCACGGGGACTCCTGGTCTGACTCACTTTGTGGTCCACAACTGGTGCCTGACAGGAATCGCTGCCTGTGAACCTTCCACCACAGCACAGGAAACAAAAGCAGCAGGGGTGAAGCCAATGGGCAGAGCCCAGGGCAAGGCAAGCACTGGTCCTGCTCCCTGCTCACTCCCGTGGGGAGCCGAGGTCAGGGCCCCACCTGCTCCTCACTCTGCTCACTGCTCAGTCCATAAGGGCAGCAGGACTGTGAGTACATCCCCACATCCTCCCACCCCCAGCATCTACCTGCTAAAACAGTTAAACCACCCAAACCTGCTCTGGTTTCAGTTTATCACGTATCACGTACAGATCTCTCAGTGCTCACTGGCTCTCACGATGTTTGCTTCCCTCAAAATGTCATCCTATAAAAAATACCTGATTCAGCAGGGGGAGGGAGTTTGATATTTTCCTCTGAGGCTTTGGGGTTGTTTTTCTTTTCACCAAGCAAAACCACTTTGGCCTTCTATAACTGGAAGGAGAGAAGTGTGATTCAGGGCCTTGAGCTGCTGTTAAAGGCTGAAAAGGAGGGACTGTATTTTCCTTATTCCATCCCAGAAGGGCCCCTCTGTCTGTAAGGCTTGTGGCTGTTTGATTTCACTGTATGATCTTACTCTGCCAGTGAAAGGGACAGACCACTGCATGCACTTCTTGCTGCTGTCACCAGGGCACCCACTGAGTCTCCCATGCCAAACAAGATCCAGCCTTGGCACACCCCTTTCTTTGTATTATGAAAATGGCTGTTTATGTGATCACTATTGCTACTGGCACTTCAGTTTGATGTGAAATGAAATGCTTGGTTTGCACCTGAAACTGAACCATGGTTTTCAGTTGTTAATTAAAATTAATAAAAATTGAGTAAAAACAGACGAAAAGTTTGCAGTTTGAAAGTCTGCAATTTTTAGAAAAACAGGGAACTGTTCACCTTTACTTTGCTTTACCTTTCAGCTGTTTCAGGGTCATTAAACTTTTACATCTTTTGTGGAGGAAACCCAGCCACTCCAGTTATGAGCTGTAAAGCTAAGAAAAATAAACAAGAAGAGTTTCACAGCCTTTATCTGTTGCTGAATCAGACATGCTTTTTGCCTGAAGTGCAGTTCCACTACGGCAGAGATGCCCATTGAAGGAGGATCTTCTCACAACACCCATGGCCACTGCCAGCCCTCATGTCTTCAGACAGGATTCACTCCACTCACCTGGGATCACCTTGCTTCCAGTTTTGCCCAGCCCTGGATTTTCCCTTCCCCCATCAAAGGCAAAGCTGTGTTTGCACAATGGTTCATTTTTCATCACGGACAAGCAGCATGGGCAGCAAATCAGCCCCCCTGTGCTGTAGGAGAGCTGCAAAGGTGGGGGGATCCCCCCACACTGGCAGGAGGGGACATGACACCACCCAGGAGTGATCCCCCTTGGCTGTGGAGCCCTGCCTGGGGGGCTGGTGCATGTAGGGCCACACCATGCTCACACCCCTGACCTCACAGCACAAACTGTGCCTGCCCCACGCAGGACACATGCAGAAAGTGATGCTTGGACTTTTTGGAGTCACACCTGATTTCTGCCACCACCCCAGCCAATTTAGAGATTCCTATAGGAGTGGCACTTCTGGATGCATTTGGTTCCACATGAGTACTTGGGTGGTGACAAGGAACAGGATTTGGGCCTGTATTATGGTGCCATTATTTTGATAATGATTTCTGATTAACAGACATTTTCCCCCTCTCTGCTGGGTGCAAACCTCACACAGAACCAAAATCTGTCCAGAAGTGCATTAAAATGCAAATGTATTTATACTTCACAGAAGGACCCTTTCCATGAACACCTCTGATGGACTACAAGGGTAGTTCTCATTCTATTTTACAAAAATTCCCAGTATAGTAAGGGGAAGAGAGGCAGGGGAAAGTTTTAAGTGATGTGAAAGCTGTTAAATGTTTTCACCAGGTCTGTCAGAAATTCTCATATAGAACATGAAGTTGCAAAAACACATAAAAAAAATTCCTACAATTGAATTTCCAGGCCAAGAAGTGCCATTCTGCATGAGCCCAGACATCAGGTATGAGCAGAACCTGTACTGCCCAGGCAGTTTCTTGAATCAGACCCAAATTTCCAATGCCTATAGGCAGCACACCAGTACTGCTGTACAAACTGGGGAGGAAGACCTCTGAAACCTCTAGACATGATTACACCCATGTTACTGGAATTACAGACAGTGGATATTGCAGAAAGAAAGAAAGAAACAAGGGAAACCTACCTGCACCCTGGTCTTAGCTCTGCCCAGTAGCAGAGATGGTCCCACCACAGCCATGTCTCCATGGCTTGGGCTTTTCCCTGGTGTGTGTTTCTTTCCTGGCTGTGTGGTCTGAGCATGGCAGATGCACACAGGGGCTCAGCATCCTGAGCACTGCACACCAGCACAGTTCAACAGCAGTGGCTCCAAAGGGAGAGTGAAAAAAGGTTATTGCTCAGTAACTAAAACTGAGTTCTCACCTGGCACACAGCTGGGAGAAGGAGCAAGGGAGGCTGCAGATAGGATTTAGCTTCCTTGGGGTGCAGCTGTCAAGGGAGAGCACCCCATCACAACATGGCTTTCTGAGCCTCTGAGCTGGGACTGCAGACCCAGGCACAGCCAGTGCCCATACCCAGCCCTGCAGGAGAACCCAAACCCCAGGAGAGGCCTGGAAATGGGAAACAGCTCCATGGACAAGCTCTGCTCACATGTGCACAGCATGGATGGAACCCAACAGTAGCATAATCAACAGAGAGACAGCAAAACAGCCACCTCGGGGTTACTCAGAGAGAGAAGGAGAGCTGAGCCCACTTTTACCCTGCCTAGTGGGGAAAAGAAAATCCAATTGCATACTCTCTGCAATCAACTACTCGACAGCTTCCTTCTGTTCCTTTGTTCTTTTGTTGTTCATTATGGACCTTGGTCTTTTTCTGCTCTGACTATCAGGTTTTCCTCTCAGTGTAACTAAGCACACAGCTATCCTGAAACCATTTTCTCCTCTTCCTGGAGAGGAGAAATATTAAAGCACAGGTTTTCCTCCCTCAGTTCAACTCACCTCTCTACTTTCCACAGATACCATTTCCCCTAACCTTAAATTTCTTCTGCTGAAAAAGTCCCTCAAAATAACTACTCCTCCTGCCTTCCTTCTCTGCCTCCCACCTCCTGTTTCCCCATCCCTGCTCTCTCCTGTTTCTGGTTTCTTCCCTTTCATCTGGTTTCTCTCCACCAGCTGGTCTCTACACACACACAGCTCTCCCCTTCCTTCTGAGTCTCTCTTCACCCTATTATCATTTTTTCACTTGTGCTAATTAGGCCCTCAGTAAACATCTTCTCTGCCTCCCTTCCCCCTCCCTCCCTTTTCATGACTTCCTAGCCCCCTGTCCTGGCATTTTCCCTTCTAGGGCTGCCTTTAATGCCCTCCTGGGATAAAGAGGACACTCAGTGCATCCAGAGGTCTGCGTGGGCTCTGGCGACCCCCATTAAAATACCCTTGCTCAGAAAGTGCCCAGTCTGCATCCCCACACAGCCCTGCACAGCTCAGCACCAGTGAGGAGCCACTGTGATGATGATCACCCCAGCCAGGGCTCACTCACTTAATTAAGAGAAGGAGGTCAGATCATTACCAGCAGGTCAGGCCGCCAACGCCGGCTCTGTGAGCGCAGCCAGGCCGGGTGCCTTCCTCCCCCAGAGTCCCCAGCTCTGCAGGAGAGCTCCTCCACTGCCTCCCAAATCACAACCAGCACTGGCTGCCAGGGAGGGCTGTGCATCTCTGCCTGTCAGGGGAACAGAGCCACACGGGAGCATTCCATCTCAGTTCATGAGAGTTGCCCTCGAGGACATGTTACAGCAGCAGCGTGACTTATAAACAGAGCCTTGCTCTGCATGCTGGTGGCACATTCCCAAGTCTCCAAATAGCACAGGTCACCGACAAATTGTATGATTCAGATGCCAAACCTTTGGTATCTGGGATGGCTCTAGTCAAGAAGCTGAGAAAGGAGGGCTTGTGGCTCCTGAGGAGTCCAGCCCATTGCTGGGAGAGGTCAGAGGGGTTTTGGTCTATGTGTGTGCTTTGCTTAAGGCTGGACTGGAAGAAAGTTTCCTCTCCCAAAAATGCCTTTGAACTGTTTTTCCCAGGGGTATTTTTCTCAGCACAGGATCCCTAGGCAAAGATTTCTGCAGCTGTCAGAAAACAAAATGCCTGCAAAAAAAACCAGTCCAGCTCGGTGTATTTTGTTTCAGCATCACTGTCATTCTTCCTCCTGATCATCACTGTTTGCCAGAGCAGCCAAAGCCCAGCTACTGGACTAAACCCTGTGCTGAACATGGGAAGATGAACTCAATGGTGCAAGGGGAATCACCTGGACAATTAGCTCCTGTTTGGAAATAATGTTGAAAACATTGAGCCATCACTTACCTGGCAGTAGCAGTGTGGCTCACACACATAACCCACCTGAGGACACAGGAGGGGAGCACAAGCACTGGGTTTTGGCCAGCACTGCTTGTGACACCCAGACTTTGCCTCTTTCCAGGCTATCAGGAAGAGCAGGTACCACTCTTACAGGAGGTAACTGAGGAACTGGGTGCTGAGACATGTAAATGCACGGCCAACTCTACCCAAGTTTTGATGAGAAGAGCCCTGGCAGAAAGATTTGCCCCAGCTCATCACAGCCCCTCCTCAAACCACGAGGAGCCCACAGGGGCCAGTGGGGCCAAACCCAGGGAAGGGCTCTGCTGGACACACATGAGGGCTGTCACAGGAACTCCACTGTCCCTCCCCGGCCCTGCAGGGCCCTTCCAAGGACAGCGAGGCACCGCAGCTGCATCTCCACACTGCAGCTCTTCCCGCCCGGAGGAGCACCCGCCTGGGATGTGTCTGACCCCACGTGAACCTTCTCCCTCCTTCCCCTGCCAACTGCAAATGCGTCACTGAGGGATATTGCCAGAGCCAGCCCCGGTGAGAAGTCGGGTGCTTTTTATTGCAAAACGGATGAAAATGAGGCAGTCTGCACACAAAACTCTATCAAAAAGTATTTTGACAGGGATAAAGTTATTCTCATTTTTTGCACCTAAAGGATTCAATTTTATATTAAAACAAAATTTTCGGTTTATTTCGAGTTTTCTTTCTCTCTCTCCCCCCCTTGGATTTAGAAGCTGTGTTAGCAAATGCCACAATGCAGCAGCAGTGCCATAAGCTCCCAAACAGCCTCCTTGCTGACCTCACAGCTCAGGCAGTGAATGAAGGACTCCTTTAAATTGCTCTCTGTTTTTCCCTTTGCCTCCCACTCTCTACTCCCCAGGACACAGCTTCCCCTGGGACCACTGAGCAAACACAATCCATCTCCTCTTCTCCTGAACTTCTGACTCTGGAAGGGATAGATCCTCCAGGCTTGGGCTGCACCCCTTCAGCTGCCTCTGGGTTTGTGAAGGCTGAGGACCACACCAGTTCCTCCCCAGCTCAGGGTCAGTGATCCATGCCTCAGCAAAGCTTTGCCTGGGCTGGGTTAGCCAAACACATTGGCAGTCCCCTAGGATCTGCATCCCTGGCCACCCAAAATATTGTTCCTTTGCAGTATTTGCCAGCTGCAGGGTGGAACAGGCCTTGTCCACTCCAGCCATGGCATCACCTGCATGTGAACACCAGCAGGTCCCCACAGTCCAAAACTGGTCCTGGTCAGGTACAAGCATGGGGGGCCTGGATTACCCTGAGCCCTGCAGTTGGCTGGGAGCTACATGCCAGGGCCATGCCAGCTGTGGGAAGATGGGTAATGTCCAATGAACCATGAGGCTGGAGCAGCCCTGACAAACTCTATCTGATCGTGCATCAAGCCAGCCCATACAGTTTCCTTGTCAGAATGTTTTAAGCCCGTGTGGCTGTGCAGCTGGAGCTCCTGCTGTACCACTGCTCTGTAGCAAGGGGTTGTGACAGCTGTGACCCAGGCTCCAGGAGCAGCTACTCACTGCACTGGCAAACCAGGCTCATGGCTCTCCTCTCATCCAGCTCCTCATGCTGAGGTCAGGCAAATCTGCATCATGGCACAAGGCAAAAAGCAGCAGCATATTTTAACTGTGCTTGTTAATAAACAGTAGAAGCAACCCCGTCCAGCCAAAAAGGGAGAATTCTAAGGCTCCAGACAGGATTAGCAGCACATATTCTGGAGATGAGGTACGGGAGCAAGAGGATGCAGTAGAGACGAGAGCAGCAGTGCTTTCCTGCTAACAGCAGTGATTCATCCAAGAGAGTTAACTAAGTAAAGTTTTCCCAGAAAAACTGAGCAAGGTTTGTTCCTGTAATTCATTCTAAAAGAGTTGGCTTTTCGTTTTCCTTTGAGCATCAGCCATTTCCTTGACCACTCTTTCCAGGAAAACCTTTAGAAAGGCTGAGGGGGAAGAAGGAGGGATGACAGGAGAAGGCTGTTCAAGAATGCCTGCAAGTTAATAAAAAAAAACCAGTGTGGAGTGCTCTGCTGTGACAAAAAATGTGAGCATCTGATTTTTGAAAGATTCCACACTACTTTCTTGCTTTATTGATTTTTTAAGAGGTTTGGGTATATTCCCATTTGGCCCTATTTCCAGCAGCTGTAGTGTTTTAAACACCCTCTCCCTGAGCCAGGCCTAAACTTCTCACCTCTGCTATGGAAATTGCTCTCAGGGAGATGCAAGCAAGGCACAGCTTCCCTTCCCATCCCTACTCTCAGTGCTGGGTGAGGGGCTGGTAGCACTTTCAGAACTCTGAGGGCCAGAGCTGACCTGGGGCAGGGATCACCCAGAAGGGTTTAAGGGCTGGAAGCTCCAAAGCTAAGCTCAGCTCAGCAATACAAGATCCAGGCATCATGAGACAACTTATCCCAGTCCTGGTGAAACAAGGACAAACCCTGGCCCCCACACCACCAGTGCTACAATGGAAGTGAACATTTTAAAGGGCTTGTTTGCAGCACCCTAAAAAGAAGAAAAAAATATTTGCCCCCTGTCATAGGCTTTGGTTTGTGAAGGGAGGGAAATGGGTTTTCAGGGGCTTTTTATACCTTTGTGAGCTTCTACTACAAAAACAAAAGGAGGATACAAGAGCCTTGTTTCCACCATCAGCAATAAAATGTTACACAGCTATGAAGCTGAACCTGAGATTATAAAGTAAAACTAAGCTGAAATTTAGTACTTTTGCCTTAGGTCAAGAAGTTGCATTTTCAGTGGAATCTTAATTACTTCTTCCTGCTGTAGGTCTTAAATAAGCCTGTCTGTCAAAAGCTCACAGATTGGGTTGAAGTGGAAATTTCTGTGTAACCAAATTTGGAGCAGATGAAATTAAAGAAAAATAAACCACAGAAGAAAAACAAAATGACATAATGTACTAAGCTGGAATTAATTTTGCTTTCTTGACAGCCTTCTGGAAGAGGTCACCAAGTCCCACATGCCCATGCCCAAGGTGTTGGGCAGGAGAGGAGAGTCACTACAGTGTTAATGCAGAGAAAACACCTACCAAAACTTGAAGAAAGCCTAGAATAACTAAAGTCAAACTTCATTAGGTCACTCCTCAGTACAGCTGCATTTCATCATCTCCCAAGGTCAGTTTTCATGTGAGGGAGTGTCAAAGTCAGCAATTCACATTTTTATTGATATGCCACCTTGCAGCAGGTTCCACATTAAATTAAATGGGTGCAATTTCCAGCAGGGCAGGCAGCTGCTGTGGTGTTGCCTCCCCCACAGGGAGCCCTTAGTCCTGGCTGTGTCTGCTCCAGAAACCAGCTTAGGGCAGAGCCAGCCACCCTAGGCTCAAGAGCTTTTTGGCCACCAAGAGCTGTGGTAGGGTCCTACAGCCCCTCCAGCACGGCTCACGCTGCTCCACAGCCTTCCCTGGGCACAATGACCAGCCCAGCATGGGCAGCCCAAAGCTGGGGGGACAGAGCAGCAAAATGCCAAAAGTCACTGTTGGAGCATTAATCTGCTGCCAAGGCACATCCCCCTGAACCTTAGAAGGAGACTCAGCCTTAAACCCCAAACCCATGATTGGAGTAGGTCCAAACTCTCTCAGGTCATCTTCTTCCTCTCTTTTTCCCTAAATTCCACGGACTGTGTTGCTCAGCCACTGTAACAGTTGGGACAGCATTTGGCCTGGAAGAGAATGACCCTCTGCAGAGCAAGGGCCACGGGAGCAGTCAGCTTGCAGCCAGTAATCCTCATCCAAAGGTGTGGGCACTCCATAGCTGCACCACACAGCTGCTGGCCTCACTACTGGCAAAGCCTGGAGGTTTTCTGCAGTGAAGGAGCCCAGCTAAGCCCAGCTACCCGCCCCTCCCCAGCCAGCCCACTACCACAGAGCCTGGTTGCTGCTCTGGAGCTTTGCCCTGCCTCCACTCCAGTCTGGGCCCACTCCTGCTTTTTCTTTTGCGCCTGATCATGTGTAAGGAAGCACAGAGAAGCAGATAACTGCCACATTGGGAAAAAAAAAAAAAAAAAGAAAACTCAGGACTCCCAGGAGGAGCCACGCTGCATCACACACTGTCTCAAAACAGAGTGATGTTATAAAAAACCTTACCCAGACCAGAAAAGGAAACTGATCCCCTCTTATCTTCAATACATTGAATAAAATACAATCTCCCAGACCCTATGAAAACAAAGTGCTCCCTGCACTCATCTCCCTGCCACCCAGGGAGGACAAGAGAGCAGACAGCTTGTGATAGACGGCCTCATCTCCCACCACAGTGGACTGTGCTGGAAGCACAGAGCAATCACCCTTGACATCTCCTGGAAGGAGATGTGTGCAGGGCAGGCTCCTCTGCTCCCGGCAGGAACGTGCTTGTGCGTGTCATCCATCCCCCGCCCACGCCTTTGCTTTGCCATCTCAGCAGCGCTCAGGAGTCCTTGGGGCTTTACCCCCCTTTTGGGTGACATTCACGGACGGTCAGGTCCCGTGCTGCCTCTGCACTGGGTTGGCAGCGGGCAGGAGATGCGCTGGGCCCAGGAGCGGGTCCCACTCGGGGCGAGCCGAGCGCCTGGCTCAGCCCCGGGCCGGGCCGGGGCCGCGGCTCGCTCGCTGCCGCTCCCCGGCCAGGGCACATTGCCCTCTGGTGGAGCCGCAGAGCCGCGTTCTCAACAGCCCTCAGCAGCGCCCACAGCCACGGGGAAACTGACACGCAGAAAGAAAAGGAACTCCAAAGCCAGCAGAGCAGCTCCCGGCCCGGCTCCTCCCTCGCCTGCCGGGCCGCTCTCTGGGAGCAGCCGGATCCAAGAGCAGCACCGGGAGCGGAGCGGAGCCGCGGGGGACGAAGCCCCGGCACAGGGAGCAGTGCAGTAAGAAATATCAGAGCCGAGTGCTCGCTCCTGTGCAAAGCAAAGCAAAGCAAAGCAAAGCAAAGCAAAGCAAAGCAAAGCAAAGCAAAGCGGGCTGTTCGGAGCCGTGGTGCAGCTCCCAGCCATCCCACAGGACAAGGCCAGGACCTTCCACAAACTGGTTCCCCTCCGCACTCAGGGATGGAGCCTGGGCTATCACAGGCTGCGGTGCTTTGGGTGAACAACAAGAGCTGTCCCTCCTCTCGGGAGGGAGGGAGGATTTCAAATTGGCGGTTACCGAACTCTAAAATGCAGGTGCTTTTTGAGAGGGAGACACTCCAACTACTCAGCCGGGTGGTGGGTTCAAAGTGACGGGAACAAAACGATGGCTCCAAGCTGCCCCAGCCTCCCAGCCAGCTCGCTGTACCGCTCCCACACCCACATCCGCTGAGGAGGGAGGGATCAATTATCCCCCTTAGAACAAGGTTTCAAAGCATCCTGCAGAACCTGTGAACTATCAGGACAGCAGCTCATCCCTTCCAAAGGAAGGGCAGCACAGGCCACCCTGTGTCCCAAGGCTGGGCCAAGCCTTTTAGCCACGGTTCAGTCCTGAGACACAGGCACCCATAGAGCTTGGGGGAGGCTGGAGCAGCCCTTCTTCCCAGCAGTGATTTCAGCGTGAGTCCTTCCCAGCTCCCACAGGACAGAGCCACAAGAGGAGCTTCCCAGGATGACACAAAAAGCCAAGAGGCATCACTGGCTGCTATGAAAGCTGCCCAGCTTCCCAAGGGGTTGATTTTCCTTGGCAACATGACTAAATCCAGTAACGGAGGATTAGTGCAAGATCTGGCCTGCTCATTACATTAACTCCAAGGAACAAGCCAGACTCTTTACAGGGCTTGATGGAAAACCAACACAAATGAGAGGAAAATTGAACTTTCAGGCACCTCCTCCACCTAAAAATAGTTAAAGGTAAAAGAAACGTGGCTATTTTTGCTTTACAGGTCAGCACAGACAATCCTCTGCCTCTACTCCATAGAAGGATTCACCCACCCCAGGATGCCAACAGTCACACCAGGGGCTCGAGGCCACGCTGGGTCAGGGTACTGTCCCAGTTATCTCTGGAAAGATGGCTCAACCAGAGTACTTTGGGCCTCTTGCAGCCCCTCCTCAAGTGCTGTTCAGCAACTCCTTTTTAAAGTTTCTGTTGCTCTGTGGTTTGCAGGGTTGGATGGCTGCCACTGCATGACTGCACCGCCAAGTCATCCAGCTGGAGCATGTGCTGAGGGGAAACTCATCCAGGCTCGGATGCTGCAGGGAACCTCCCAGGACTGGTGTCACTCTTGGACACTCACAACCCCACTCCCAATAAAGGCATCCTCCACATTCTTCCTGGGGCACCTCTGGGCACCACCAGCCACTGGGCAAGGGAAGGTTTGTGGGTGGGAGCATGTGGATCCTCACGTCTCCTGGGAGTGTCACCTGGTCGGGATACAGGTCAGATTGCTGCACCCAGCAGGGCATGAAGGCAGGACCCACATACAGAGCAAAAGCCTTCTCCCTCTCCTGATCCACCTCAACTAGGAAGGTTCATACCCTCCCATTTAGCTGACAGCCCTCCATGAAGGAGTTTCACCAACACTCAATGAGGGTCAGGCTCATGGTGTCCATAGCTGCTTTTTGGGTTTGATTTCTCCATCTGTATTCCTTGCATCCATGGCTCAGGTATAAAAGCCATGCAGGTGAGGTCTTGGTGCATTACCTGTTCAAGACCGGGCGAAAAGGAAAAGGAAAAGGAAAAGGAAAAGGAAAAGGAAAAGGAAAAGGAAAAGGAAAAGGAAAAGGAAAAGGAAAAGGAAAAGGAAAAGGAAAAGGAAAAGGAAAAGGAAGTCACTGCACAAGATGTGCTTTTCCTCCAAGCCTGGGTCACTGGATAACAGCCAGTCCCTGCTGAGAGAAGAATCATGGAGGCAAACAGCATTCAGGTTTCCTCTGAAAATTGGGAGGAAATGCCTTGCAAGACACTGGACTGAAGTGCACAATGCCCTTTGGCTGGGCAGTGGGATGCAGCTGATCACTCACCTTTGGTGAGGATGTACTGTTGGACCCTACAGGACATTTCACATGTCTCTCAGGCACAGGGCCATTAGTCAGAGCTTTCTCCTCCCCACTCTTGCAGTTTTATTCCTATCCTTTACTCACACATCCACCCATATCCTCCCATCACCCAACAAACACCCACCTAGCAATGGCTGGTTTCAGTCACACGATGGTCCCAGTGTTGGGCCAGCACTGCTCTTGCTGAGTGAGGGGGAAAGCAAAGAACCTTCTCCCCCCCTCAGGCAAGTCCATCCAGGGAGGAACAGCACCAGCCTCTCCCCAGCTGCACCCTTCCTCCCCCTGTCCTTTCTTTCCAACTCCTTCACTTAACCCAGGTCAAAGCTGCTGTGCTCTGCGTGTTCCTCCATTGCCCAGGGCTGAACACATTGAAAAATTACTACATTTTTCAACATATGTGAATAATAAAGAATAAATAATCCCTGATCTGCTCAGCCATTCTGCTAGAGCCAAATGGGTCTTTGAAAGTCCTGAGACACAGCATCCCAAGCACAAGATTTTTAAGAGGCCTGAATAGGCAGAGATGGAATTCAGCAGATTTATGTTTTTTGGGACATTGAATCTAAATTTGGAATCAAGCAGTTGCCTTCCTGTTAGCCCTTAGCTATCCACTTTCCCAGAAGTAGCTGCCTGTGTTTCCAAGACATTTGGCAACTTTTCTGCCTCTCACGTCATGACAACTTCCATCAGTTTCTGTAAAAGGACTTTAAATAAAAGGAAAACACTATAGAAGGGTAAAGCATCCCCTTTGATACAGGTTTCAGAGGACACAATCATTTACTCACCTCACAGATTGAGAAGAGCAGAAGTTTTAGTTCTAAGTGCACTTTCAGTGAAAAAAATGCACATTCGATGAAAAAGTTTCAAATCTTTTTTTTTTTCATTATTACTGATGACAAATTCCATATGTGTTCAACTGGTGCCAAGTTAGGTCTTCTAAACCTCTGACAGAGCCTTATTTCATCTGATCATTAGCTACAAAATTAGTTCTTTGGGAATACCATCTCCTTGGAGAATCAGACAAGTTGAGAAATTTTCCCTCTGGGGAATCACTGGTTTAATATTCAGATTCAATTCTCTTCTAAATTTCTGGTGTGCGTCTCTAGTATATTGAGTAGAGCATTGAAGACATTTAGTAGACTGTATCATCAATCTGAAATTCATGTTTTGTCTGGGAATGTGAAGGCTGAACTGCTAGAAGTAAAAGCATATTCCTCCCCAGCTCGCTCTGAGCCAGTTCCCCCTTTCTGAGGCACTTTGCACGCAGCACCATTACATGTAAAGGTAATTTTGCCATGCACAGGTGCTTTGAGCACTGCTCCCCATGTGAACACAGCTGCTCAGGTGCCAAGGTCTGTGCCCACATTAGAAGTGCCCTCACATACATCCTGTTTCCCAGCCAGGATGAAGCAATTCAGTGATGGCCATGCAGCCCAAAGGCAGAAACCTACATCACAGGAGTCCCTGATGCAACCTGCACCACGAGTGAAGACTGGTAGGAACAGCAAAAAATGTCTATTTACACCCAAAAGCAGGACATGAGAGTAAGGTGTAGAACACACAGCTTCTGGAAGAGGGGAAGCCTCACCCACAGGTGCCAGGGCACTCACTGGTGCCTCTGCAGAGGAAGGATTCCAGTCCCTGGGGCTCTTAATCGGGCATTTAATATAATTGATCTTATTACACTAAGCATATTACTGTTAAGCCTTCAGCTGTTAATGTTCAGTTGCTGTTGGAAGGGCCAGACCCAGCCACAAGTCAGCCTAAAAGTGACACATCTGAAGCAGCAAGATGATACTTCTTAGAGTAATAATTACTTTGTCCGGGGAGTCTCTGAACCAGCAGAGCAGCAACTCCTCAAAGCACTGATTAGTCATTGTGAGAGACCTCTGGGACACGTCCCCCAGGGGCATCTATGTGCAGACCTGCCTTCCTCCAGCCTCACACTGCAAACTGCCCACCCTGGGCTCTCCTGCTCCTTAAGCCCCAGCTCTGAATGATGTGGACAGGTCTGTTCTCCATAGCAGGGAGCAGCCCACACTGAACTTGCTGTCATCAGGTTCACAGAGCTTTCCAACCCCTGTGCATTGCACAGGCTCTGCAGTTCTCCATCCTCCAAAACACACACAAGCTGCATTGGCTTCCAGCCCAGCTCTGACATCCTCCAGGGAAGCCAGAGCCCACCTTCATCTTCCAAGGCAGAGGAAGGTTCCCTGCAGGCACCACTCAGCCCCCAGCAGAAAGCTTAACAAAACAAGCTTCTCTCCAGCCCAAATCCCAAATGCTACTGCACATACCAGCAAAGATCAATACCCAAAACCAGCACGTCCTCTTTGGGATTCCCAATCCAAACCTTTCAGCTTCTAAGTGCCCTCTGTATCCAGCATGAGTAACTAACAGCAACCACCTGAAGGCCACTATGTAGGAGCTGTGGGTTCTTGGGGCTTTTTTGGTGTCTAAATGAAAGCTTTAACCACCCACCTGATGAGGAGTTCATCAGCCAAGGGGGTTTCTGTGGGTATTTGGGCAGCGATGGTGAACAAGGAGTCAGAGGCAAGTGAGCTGCTCTAGGCCTTGGTCACTCCACCCAGCATCATTTGGAACCAGGCAGAAACCATGCTGGGTTACATTCACAGCATCTACTTTTCTTTGTGTCACAGGGTTTTTTTTCAAGAGGTTTTAATATTGGTCAGCTCCTTACATACTATTTGTTTAAAAGGGACCTTATCAGAAATACCCTTTTTTGACATTATCAGCTGTGATTCCACAACTTAGAGAGGCTCAAATTATCTAATGTAAAAATCACCAATGATCTCAAAAACTATGTGTTTGAGAGTGTCTTTTAATTTCTTCATTTTCCTAAGCCTTTCTAGGGCAAAATCATAACCTTGAAGTTAAGAGATGGAATAGAATTTAAAATAAAAAGAGTAAAATATTAGCTTTCAAATACCAGGAATGAGGACCCAGGGCTCTAAAAGGATCCTTGAATATTTGGAACCAGAACAGTATTACAAGAGCCATCTGTGCTAAAATTATTCATCTCATTGTTTTTACACATGAGGTGGAAATCTATATTTGCAAAGTATCTCATGTGATTTAAGCACCCAAGTGGAACTGAAAGACAAAAATTCAGCCCCGAAGATTTGGTCTATTGAAAGTAAATAACTGAATACTGGGTGTTTGCTGATTCATTCAGTTTGTGACCGACTCTGTTATCATCACTTGATTTCCTTCTCTGTCATCCCGCTCTGTTTCACAATGGACAGAGAAGACTGCATGGAAGAGTCCTTGGAAGCTGTAATCAGTTATCAGCACACTCAGATCTGTGGCTGAAGGTTGAGGAAAATTCAGAGACTTCAGGCAAGGGCTTGGTGTCAGACATAGCTGGCTTGAGCTGCTGGCAGGCAGGAAAAGAGCAGGTAAGGCGAGCTCTGTGTCAGGGGAAAAACAAAACCGGATTGGATTTCACAACACTGCCCACAGGACGCCTCTGTCAGACCGGTCCGAAGGAGCGCCCTGGGAGCTCCTCGTTGGTACCAAGCCTACCCCACACCCTGCTAGGGGAAACCAGGGGCAAACCCCATGGCAAAGGATTCCCTAAAAAGTCCTCCCAGTGCTCACATGCTCCCAGCACAGGAAGAAGGTGCTCTTGGACTGAGGCAGGCAGAGGCAGGCAAAGGGAGGCTGCAGCCCCGAGCCTGCTGCCCTCCCCCGGGAGCTCCCTCCGGCCCCACTGCGGGGCAGAGGAGGCTGTGCATGGACTGCCCACCACGGGATCTCTCCTGGCCAGCCTTTCCCGGGCCACCTGGGCCAGCAACATTAACACAAGCAGTTTAGGGCCATGAAATATGAGTGATGCATCCTGTGACAGCCTTTGCACATCGGGACTGAGAACTAGGATACACCATCTCCCACTGGTCCTGTGTTCCAGCAGCCTCCAAACCAGTGCCACCCAGTTCAGCACAGTGCACACTGTGACCTGCAAGTGGCACTGGCTCTTTCATGGCGTTTCCTGGCCCTTAGAAGCAGAGCCCAGCCAGGCAGTAATAGGACCAATAGCTTGTTTCACAGAG
Organism: Notiomystis cincta; assembly: GCA_013398075.1. NCBI lineage: Eukaryota > Metazoa > Chordata > Aves > Passeriformes > Notiomystidae > Notiomystis > Notiomystis cincta. The sequence continues at coordinate 34,285 of VZRX01001737.1, forward strand.
CTCCGGTCCTGCTGGGGAAAAACGGTGCTGGAATGGGATGTTGGGTAGCCCAGGCTTGTAACCTGGGTTTGAGGCACAGCTTCTGGTTTCTGAGATGCTCTCTAAAACATTATCCACAGTTTATTAATATGACCTGCTCTGAGCAGCCTGCAGAGCACAGAGATATTCTATTGGAAAGACGAGCGAGGAAATAAAATGGGTTGAAATACAACTGCTTCAATAAAGGCAGCATTCTGCTGTATTATCCTATTTGGAGAGGCTAAACTAAATCCAGTGGTGAGAAAAATCTTGATTTCACTCCTGATTTAGCATTTTCAAGGCTAACATGGGATTACACTACACAAACAGGCTGCTACCAAATTAGTTGACTTCAGGCCCTCCCCAGCTCGATAAGCAGTTGGATCACTATGGCCACGTTTTGCTCTGCACTGCAGTAGGCTTTTGAATGACTCCCTGTGAGCAGCAGGAAAGTAAAATATCACCCTCCTATTTCTGCATTTTTAGGGCCATAACTGCTGTTCTCTCCCCTTCTGTGCCCAGGCATGGAGATGTAGACAAGGACAGTTCACTGCCACTGGCAGACCATCTCCAGACAGGGAAGACATGACCTTCACTTTCCAGTTTCCTTCTCTGCTTTCTTTTTTTCTTTTTTTCCTCTTCTCACCATTCCTTTCTCCAGAAAGTCCCCCCAGCAACAAGACCAAATTAATACTTGCAAGGAGTGTCTCACTAGACTGCAAATGCTCTGCTCTTTATCCTAAAATAATTCTCATGTGAGTGACTAGAATTACAAATTGTTTTACCTTAGCTAAATGTGGGACTTAAAATTATTAAGACTTTTAAAAAAGGCCAGAGGGTGCCCAGAAATGCCATTTCCACCTGGAGTGAAGCATGATCTCTGCAGGGCATGGCTGTGTCCTCTGTCACTCCTGAGGGTGGCTGTCCTGCCTGGAGCAGGGGGCACAGAGTCAAAGCTCTGATGAGTCCTTTTCAGTGCAGGTGACTTTCTTTGATCCCAGGAAGAGCTGCATTTGTATCAGATAATGGCTCAAGGTGATATTTGACGCTGGCAGATCCATGCTGAGCTGGCTGGAGGCAGCAGCTCTCCCTTGGTGGTTTTCATGTTGCCAGAGGGTGGAGAGGCAGTGCTGGGCACAGGGACACAGTCCCACCAGCTGTGGACGGTTCAGGGTGGCTCTTGTCTCAGCAGATTGAATTTGTCATCACCTGCAAATATCTTCTAGATGGACATTTCACTGTGCTTGGTCTTAAACGTGTGTGCATGTGTGCTCCTATCAGTGGGGCCACTAATGTCCCTCCTATGCTGCCACTAGGCTGAGCACTTTAATTTAATCACTCAACAGCTAAAAGATGCTACAAAGTGACCTTTTGGAAAGGTGGAAATGCTGATGTCTGATCTGGAGGGAGCCCTACCAACACCTCTGTACCCCAAAGCCAGCAGCTCAACTAGTGCAGAGCCCAGAGGGATTTTTGGGTTCAGAGACAGAACCATGTGACAAGCCCAGAATGCAAATCACTCAGGAAACTGTCAGCAGCCAGATCAAACCCGACATTTGTACTGAGCATCTCTGCAGTACACTGTGACAGAATCTCCACTCCAAAATTACTAAATCTGGAGAAAGTTTAAATCCCAAACCAAAACACTTATACTTGAATCAGACAGTATTTAGAGTGTGTGTTCATGTGTTTGCATCCCGTGCACAGCATTTGTATGCACTCATTGACTACTGCAATTTCAAAAAAAAGTTAAAATCTAAGATCTCAAGAACTATGGATCGCTCACATTAGTTGCATTTTTCATAGGCAAAGTCACAGCTGAGGTTGGCACCACGATTTGCTTTTGCTCAGCTCTTTTCCCACAGACAGCATTTTCGGGCAAAAACAACTGGTTTAGAGAAACTGCAGAGAGCCAGCCCATGCCAGGGGCAAATTCCAGGCCTGGCCTAAATGGGTGTAATTCACATTCAAATCAGCTGAAGTTATGCCAGCCTGCTCCAGGACTGACCCAGCCCTGCAGCTTTCCTCCTCGGATTGTTCCCAGCCTGTCACTGTGATGAGCAGAGGCTCCCAGGATTTTGGCACAGGAGGAGGCGAGGACAGCTCCGGACGTGCCGATCAATCACGGAGCCTTGCCTTGGACAGATCTGAAATCAGCCACCAATTTACCAACTTCCAGGCATGTGACAATCAGGAGCATTTGGGGATACATATTTATGTTTCCAGAAATGAAAATACAGGCAGCTATTAATAGATGAATCTAAAAGCATCCCTGGGACCGTGTGAGGTGTCATCATCTGGCAGCACTTCACTGTACCCGCTGCTGGGAACGTAATCATGTGGGCTGGCATCGTGCACCCACCCATAGCAGCAGCAGCACGGGCTCAGCCCCACTCTGGGGCCCACTCAGTCTCCACCTAAGGGGCAGCAACGTTTTAACTCCCCTCCAAAGCATTTAGGGAGGGCGTCAGTGCTGGAGGCACAGCTAGGACAGGGATGGGTTTTTTTTTTATCAGCTCAGCTGTTTCCACCTTCCCTTAGGAGACAGGATCCTATTTCCTCTCTCCCCAGGCAGATCGAGGAAAGCCTGGAGCCACATTCTGGCTTCATGACAAAGGTACACCTGGGAGCAGGAGGGCACCTGTGAGGGAGGGCAGCTGCTCAGCTGGGGCAGTGCTGAAGGAGGGTGCAGAACTACCTTGCTCTTCTTTTCTTGGAACAGGACCTGGCTAGGGTTGGGAAATAGCTGGGCAAGTCTCAACTTGATGCCCAGACCTTGTCAGCCTGTGACCCAGGAGAGTGGGAAGCATTTCTCATCCCCTGCATCCGGGGCCTGGGGATCAGGTAGGATTTGGCTGCACAGGCCAGGTGTTCAACGCATGGTGCATCAATATTCAGCATGAGGAGCAGAAATGCAATGTGTGTGTCCATTTGTTTTTATCTCTACTCCTCTGTTCCTCCTGCCATGAGCTCCCCTTGGAACTGCAGGCACATAAGACTGTTTTCCAGCTCTGAGGTAGCTCTTAGGCAAGAAGACAGTGTCCTTTCCCAATAACCTCTCTCAAATCTGTGCTGTTGCCCTGTAGAGGTGGAGGTGATGGCAGAAAGCAGGCTGAGTACCCACTGCTAAAAAGTGACAGCAGGAGAGGAAGGTGGCCTGACCAGCTGATTCCTGGTTAAGTCCTCAGTTCCTAGGTTTGGCAGGGTGCTGAGCTCCTAGGGGGAAAATATTCTTATTATTTAAAGCAAAAAAGACATGAAATAATTGAGCAATTTTACCTTTTTTTAACCTGTAAGTTTTCTGGAAAAATTTTTCAAATATATTGAAATATAGATATTTCACATCTAATCCTTTCTTGTCCTTTAGTGCAGTCAGCTGGCACCCCCTTCAATTTCTAGAAGGTCATTCTACTATAAGGCTGTTTCAAATAGCTTAAAATTAGTTACAGATTTATAAACAATTATATATTTATGTAAGATGAGGGATTTTTCTTAATACACATTTAATGAGACACTCAGAATATGAACTAGCTATGGTTTGGGATTTTGTTCATTTTTATGGTGTTTCTACCCATTTGTTTTATGGGCTCTGGGGAGTGGAGGCTAAAATTGAGAGCTTGTAAGAGGTTATAAAAGAAAAGAACAGACATATTTTTCATGGCAGTTTGAATAACCAGGCTGAAGAAAAGAAAAAAAAAGCATCAATGCCTTTTATTCACATCTTAGGCAATTGCTTTTTCCCAGTGCTGGACTCAGGCGTGGGGATCTGTATTTTTTTCTCATGGGCCTTTTTTCCACAGAGCCTCACCAATGCAGCCCAGTGCTCAGCAGCTGAGAGCATTTCCTTTATCTGCAGCCCGAGGTGGGGGAGCTGTCGCTGTCCCCTCCTCAGGGACTGGGCCAGGCAAAGGAGAGGCTGCAGCCAGGGGCCAAGCAGGAAGCCCCAGGAGCCCAGTCAGGGGGTGCATGGCACTGTGCCTCTCTCTGTGTGTTTAAAGCATCACTCCTGTCAATGTCTGTCAGAGCTGCAGGCACCTGACACTTCTGTAAATCGGATTTTCAGGTCTTCAGCGGGTATTCAGAGAAAAAGAAGAGACATTTATGGGCCACCTGCAGTCAAACATCATGGAGGTCCAGACACAGATTTGCACAAACCAGTTCCTCGTGAGGGATGGTCTGAGTACCCAGCAAGCCAAAAGCTCAAACTCCCTCTGTGTGCTTGATTGCACATCTCACATGCACCACTTCCAGCCCCTGTTTTTACAGAAAGTGTCTTGAAAGGAGAGGAAACAGCTGGTGAATAATTCATTGTGTACCCTCCCAGTTGTACTGCAGCCTCTCCTCAACAGGCAGGGTTATCTGTACCACCACGAGCCATTCCCCCAACGCTTCTGGAAACAAAGGCTCCCTTTCTGCAGCTGTTTATCCAAAGGACACGGAGAGAGCTGCAGGAGGAGTTGGGGAAACAGCAGCAGCATGACTCCCACCCAGTGCCATCCCTTCTCTGGGAGCAGAGGTACTGCTGGACTGGGAGGGCTTGGGACTCAGCCACATCCCAGGGTTATCTGCCAGCTCTGTTCCCCTCACCACTAAGTCTTCTCCCAGCTTATAATGACCCATCCTCCCATATCAGAGACTGCCTCTGGACTTGGTAACAAACCTGAAGTTGGGAAATTGAAGAATTATGAAAATTAAAGAAACAAACAAAAGGACAAGAGAAAACAGCTTCAAGTTGTGCCAGGAGGTTTAGACTGGATATGAGGAAAAATTTCTTCACTGAAATGGTGGTCAAGCTGCCCAGGGAAGTGGTGAAGTCACTGTCCCTGGAGGTGTTTAAAAGATGTGCAGATGTGGCACTTGGGGCATGGTTTAGTGCTGGGTTAACAGACTCATGATCTTGAAGTTTTTTTCCAACCTAACCAACTCTCTGTTATTAAAAAATTGAGCACACTGAGGCAGGGAGAAAAGGAACATTTTGAAGGGTAAAGAGCAAGGCTGGGCACTGCAGGATGTAATAGAGACAAGAAGAGACTCCTGGCAGGAGCTGGGGCTGTGCTGAAAAGTTGATCAGAAATATGCTGCCCCTTGGAATGTCATGGTGTCCCTTGGAATGTCATATTGCCCAGGCACCTACCAGCACCCTCTACCTGGAACTGGGTGGCACAGAGCAGCCCTGGGGGATGTGGCAAAAAGTGTACTGGGTCCAGGGAATGCTTTTTAGGGAAATCTGCCATTCCCCAGGGGAGGGCTGCCCCCCAGGATAACCACACTGCTCATCTCGTGCTGAGGACCCCAGCCATCATCTCACTTCCAGCTCATCCTGAACTGGTGGGAAGTTCTGATACTTCAGCTCCCAGCCCATAACTCACACATCTATACTTGCTGACAATCTATTATATTTTTGCCATCACACACAGTGCTGTAGATGTTGCCAGAGTCCAGCTTGGGGAATATTTCTCCAATATGTCTTTAGATGTAATTAAAAACAGCCTCTCATCAGCTAGCTGCCCCAGTTGGCCTGCAGCACAGAGGGAGACCAGGGAGAGAGGTTTGCAAGTGGCTTTTTCAGAGTTGCAGTAACCCATCTCCAGGCCCCTGCTGCCGGCCAACGCTGCCCTTTGTCAGCTGCACAGATGCAGCAGGAGGGAGAATGTTGGTTGAAATCCTGACAGACTTTATGCTAATTCACCAAAGAGCATTTTAGACCATACACGGACACTTAATCGAGTGGGAAAGAGCAGCAAACACCGCATTTAATTATGGGAAAGAAAAACGAAGTCTTTTACCCTGCGTTTGGCGTTCTCCCAACACACAGAGTTAATTGTTAGGAGGGTATATTAGAAGGCAATGAAGGAGAAGATTGAAAACCCTGATTATGCCGAGGTCCTGAAAATGCTGGATTTATTGAATTTCACATGAGAAAACAGAGTCTGTGCTACACTGAGGGCTGTGCCAGCAGCCAGCTAAGAGCTCGGGGGTCTGTATGTGCCTGTAAGAGGGGAACAAAGCACCCCAACTGCTTTATGTGCCTCTGCCAACTGCTGGCCAAGCCCCACTGCATCCCTAAAATAGGGCAAGTCAATATGTACTCATGTAGATGCTCTTGGTGTAGACACAAGGCCAGCACATTTTTCGGAAGTTCAATTTTCCTTTAGAAAAGGATCTAACCAGGTTAAGTTGGAAAGTGCTTTTCATCTGTGATCTCTGTGTAGTACATTTAGTTGCATTTGCCTAAATTTGGCTAGAACCTGCAGAAACAGCAAGCCCAAATGCTTTGGCAAGCACTGGCACAGATGCCCATGAGATAACAAGAGTGGTGGGGCTGGATCATGTGAAGGTCCATTGGTCCCGGGTGCACCCAGAAGAGGGGGTATTACCAGAACAGAGAATCAACCCAAATTCTCCCCCCAAAAACCCCACTGCCTCCAACAGTTTGATTCTTAGCCCTGTCCTTGGGCTGTGGTGTTGCCTCAGTATCCCTCAGAACGTTTCACGATGAATTTTTTCAGCTGTTCCTTGAACCACATAAAGCTTTAGCCCATTTTTTCCTTATGCCTCATCATGGGCGAGGAGCAAAATTCTGTCTGGTGCTGACCTGTGGATGTAGTCATTATATCATGGCCCAACATATCTCCCTGGGAAACTCCCCAGACAGTGTCCCACAAAGGAAAAGTAGTGCCAATAATTGCCAATTCCATCATGACCTTGACAATCCCATCTGCTTTTGCTGAAGTCAATAGAATTTTCTCCGGATTTTAGCAGCACAAGATGCTTCTCTTTTTTTCCTTCCATTTTTTTAAAACAGGAAAAATCCTCCTGGGTGAGTGAGCTCCAGTTGATGGGGCACCTGCAGTAGCTGTCACTGTGCTGCAGGGGGGAACCTTTGGCTGCTGATGCACTCGCGGCTGCTGCACGTTGGAACAGGCACCGCAAGTCAACTGCGGCCGCAATGCCGGTGGGAAGAGCCTTGCTTTCTTTGTTCCACGATCTTAGTTTTATTACAGCAATCTTCTGGGGTTTTTTTTCTAGTTTTAAACTAGTTTAGGAAAAAGAGTCCTAAAAATTAAAATAATTTTTAAAAGACAGAAGGAATCTGACATTTGTGGTAAGATAGCCAAAACTGTTCCTTCAAGATTCACATGATTTTTGTGCCTGACCAATATCACTGGAAAGACCCAAATGGAAAACCTGAATCCGCCCCATAGACACGGAGTCAAGCTGTCACTCAGAGGGGGAAGTCCAGCAGAAAATGTTAAATTCTGGCTCCTAATGCAGTGCAGTCCAAAGGGAACCCCAAAGGCTTATGTAAGAGCGGCACAGCCCTCACAGGGCAGCCAGGTGCGTGTCCCAGTCCAGGGAGCACTTGGCACTCGCCGGGAGTCCCGGCAGCTGCGATGGGAGCCCGGCTGTGCTGAGCCGGCCCCAGGACACTCACGGCTCCCGGGACGGGGAGCCGAGGCGGGACAGTGGACACCGAGCATCGATTTGTTGATGGAGATCTCAGGGGAAACTGCTGAGCCGAGAAAAACAAATTGACAGCAACTCCATCCTCGGCAGCCAAATGCGCTCCGGTTTTGGCTTAGATTTATCAGGTGCCTGACCGAGCTTGTGCTAAGCTTGAGCACAAGCCAGCCGTGTTTACCAGGCTGGTGGCAGGCAGGAAGGAGCCCTGTGCCTGTGCCAGCCTGTGGACAGAGCAGGAGCAGTGGGACCAGGAGCTCTGGCTCAGCCCCACATGCTGGCAGCATCCTTGTGATACAGCTTATAGGTAAATAACTAAGTTTGGATTTTTTTTTTTTTAATGATACAAGAATAAGTCTCTCAACTAAAATGTCCACTCTGCTGTTTAAAATTTGATTTAAACACTTCCCACTGCTTTTTGATTATTTATCACTCTCCCTGAGATTTTTTTGAAAAGCAATTTTCCACTTTAGACCCTACAAACATTTTCCTGTGTGAGGAAGGGGCTGGCTGATCATTTGCAAGAGTGTTGATCCCCAGGGCCGTTTCCAGCACTGCTGGGTAATGCTCCAGGAGACCTGGCAATAATTCAGCCCCAAGCTGTGAGTGCCCTCAGTCACACTGGATTTTCAAGAACCACGTCAGGTGGAACCGCACGCCAGGCGCACGATGCCCTGCCTGGGTCAGCAGGAGGAAAGTGTGATCCACACCTATGGGCAGGTCACAAGTGGAAATGGAGGTCAGAAAATTGCAGAGGCCAGGCAGCAGTTAAACACAGGTGAGCAGATTCCTCTTTGTTTCAAGGATTGAGGGGAATTGTTTGACTTTAGTTTGCAGCAACAGCCACACTTCAGATCTCCATTGCACTGCCAATGTAAGTGTCCTCAGAGGAACCCAGGAAGACCTCTGCATATAAGGAAGGAAGCATCTCAAGACAGATTTAAAAAAACATCTCAGAACAAAGCCATCTCAACTACACCACTTTAAATGGAAGTCAAGCTGATGATTGCTCCAGAAGCCCATTTTCCTGTTCCCTGTATGACAAGCAGAGGTGGTTTCAGTTCAGCAGTGACTGAGCTGCTGTACAGTAAAACCCACTGGTGAATGAGCTACTTTAAAAGCAACAGAACCTTGCCCTCTTGGTGACTCAGTTTCTCCAGTGTCTCCAAAATATTTGGTTTTAAGTGGGAAACGACTAACTGGCCTGTGCAGAAATGAAGGCAGTAGAGGCTCCAGCTTTGGGAAGTTGCCCATGGTGCCAGGCAGATGGGGCTGGAGAAGCCCTGTGAGAGCAGGGGCTGCAGGCAGCAGAGGGGATGCAGCTCCATCCTCACTTCTGCAGGTGACTCAAGGAGCTCAGCTTCTGACATCTGCTTCAGCCCCCTGGGGCCCTGAGAGAAAACCTGACTGTCACAGCCCAGTGCTCTGACCTCACCTCACCTCTTCCCCCAAACACACTTAGTGTCTCAGAGCACAAACCAAGCATCACAAACCAGTCCCTTCTTCCCCAGACAACAAAAAGCTGCAAGTGGCAGCACCAAGGAGGCTTCCCTTGCCTTTTCATCTCCACATGCTGTCAACTCTGAAACCTAATCATGGTGCTAACACAACAGCTACCTTTGGCTTGCTTCCAGGGGCCATTGCAGCAGGCTGCCAACTGCAGTGGGCTTGTGCCACCATCTCATGCTCCTTCCACAAAGCCCCAGCCCCTCAGAGGGAGCATCCAGCTTACTGCAAGTGTTTGCCATGACACAGCCACTGCTGCATGCCACAGACTGAAAACCTGGAAGGTCACCTCTGTCACAGGACAAGCTACAGCCCACACAACACGACCTTGTCTCACTCACCAAGAGCAGCTCAGACACTGGGAACAACAGATCAGCACCCTCTGGAAGACCAGGGATGCCAGCAGTAACTTCAGCAAAGCTGCTTTTATTCTATACAAGCAAGCAAAGACCTTGAACTTTTATCAGGCACTTATCACCACGACAACCAAGAAAGGTGCTTGAACCCTGGCCAATCTGTTTTTCTTTCAGCTTCACAGAATACATGAATTGCAAGAGCAGGCTGTCTCCAGGAGTATTTGTGCCTCAGAGACGGCAGCCAGGTTTCCAGGGTAAACTCAAATGAACTCTTACGTCTCTTGTGGGCTTAACCCAAACACAAGCCTAAGGGTTCTCAACTGCTGACATAATTTAAAAAACCCAACCCCACAGTATTACCTCTCCCAAGCACAGACCTTACTCCAAGGCTTACCTCCCTTTATCACACTGATCTATTACCCCAGACCCACTTTCCTCAGTGGTTTAAGCTGAAACACCTGGCTGTAAACCAGGATATAGGCACTTCTTATTCTGCCATCCTCAGTTTGGGGGCAGGAGAGTGGGGCCAGAGGCTGACAGGAACAAAGCAGAGGTGAGCCTGAGCAATTTTGTCTGTCTCCTGCAAAGCTTCTTAACATGACTGAAATTCCCACTCACACTGTTGGGCACTTCATTGGGTGCTGCCATTCCAGCTCTGAGTGAGCAGCACTCCCCAGAGCCATTGAACAGCCCCCACTGGTGACAACCATGCTGGCAAGTGTGGGGTATGCAGATGGGATGGGTGGCCACGATGGGCTCTGCCCACAGCACTGCAAAAAAGTCTGAAGGGGCCCAAGACCCTATCCAAGTGTGCCTCACACCCTTCTGCAGTAAAAAGCCTTGCATGTGCTCCAAACACTGTTTGCCTCCACGGTGGCTGCTCCACTGTGGGCAGCCCTGTGTGGAGGCGGAAGGCCATGGTGAGCCCAGTCAGCCTGTCCTGGTCCTGCTATCCAAGCAGGGCTACAGGAGAGATCTGGGGAGCTGAGCCAAAGGGGAGGAGACCACTGGGGCCCCTGCATGGCTCAGGTGGTGGCAGGGAGCAAGCTGACCTTTGTGCAGTGCTTAGCAGCTGAGTTCAGTTTTCTCAGCTTCACTATTTACACATGGCTAAGTTTTGTCACGTATCTCATCTCCCTGTTACTTTACACCATCCTTTTGGACCTTTTTTTATTTCTGTTTTCTGGGGTGCAGGCATCACAAAACTCTTGCAACACCTTGGAAACATCCATCCTCCCATTTCCCTAAATTGCTTTGGAGGAGTAGAGGAAAATCCTGGCAAGGGAAGCTTGGACCCTAATGCTCCAGCCACCTCATAAGCCATGAGTAGACATGCTAATGGACAAATCTGATCAGGCAGTTACAACAATGCTTTTTCTATGCAAAAGCAATGCTTCCAAATGGAGAGAGCATAGCATTACACTAGTGCTGAATCCATCAGGTAAAAGGCATTGCTACCCTGATTTTAAGCACCTTTATTTTCACAAAATTATCTATCACCTCTACATAGGTGATAGCTCCTGACTTAGAAAAAGAAAAAGCAAGTGGAAAGACCCTACCATGAACTTGCTGTGGTTTAACATCCCGATTGTACTTGGATTTGAAAATTTAATTAGAAAGTAATTACAGAGAAACCGGAAATATTGCAGAGGCCTCATCACCAGGCCCGGGAGGTTTTCTTGGCAGCAGAGCAGCTGCATGCAGCACTAGAAGATTTCTGACTCCTTTTTCACAGAGCAAAAGACTCTTTCTAAACACCACTCTGCAGCAAAGAGGTTTTTGAGTGGTAACCCAGTCTTTGTCCAGAGCAGCAGGGCGGGTTTGCCGTTGGGTCGCTGGCGGCAGAGCTGCGGAGGCTGCAGCTTCCCACCAAAGGAAGCTCACCACAGAGCTGCCCTCTTTCTTCTTCCCTGTTTGTTATTTCAACAGACCCAGCAGCAGCCAAGAGCAGAGAGAATGAACAAATGGGAATAAAAATAAGTCCTCCAAGACACGCAAAGCATTAGCCAGTTCTTTTTTTAATCTTTCTGCTTGGCCGTATATTTATTGTGTTTTAGAACAGAAATAGCAGAGGGGTTCCTTACAGCAAAGCCAGATCAAATACAACCTTTGGGTGAGCATTATACTGTATGTTCCAGCCTCTAAACAAAAGTGAGGAGGCTGCTTTGCTTTATCTTAGACAGGAGTTTGTCCTGCAATGAGCTACGAGGACAGAACAGTTCCATGCTGAACAGCAGGGTCTGAACAGCCACACATGCCACCAAAATTAAATATACACTAATCACAGGTGAACTCAAATCATTTAAGCCCAATGCTTGGATAGGTAATTTCTGAGTCACAAAGCCCTGCTCACATCCCAGCTACAAATGCCTTGGGGAAAAAAAAAGGATGGTTAGGGTAATGCTCCCCATGGCAACCCAAGCATCTACAGAGTGAAGCTGCTGCAGAAAGAGGATATCTCTGCATTGCTCCAAGGAGGCTCCATCCCCCCAAACCTCATCTAGAGAAGGGGATCTACACAGCCCTGACAAGAACAGCCTGCTCCAGAAACCAGGAGCTTGTGAACATACCGCTAACACTATGTACCTACACATCCCTCAGCTTTATGCAAAGCCATTTTGGCATTCCCAGCAGCATTGCTTGGAATTAGGGTGCTGCTGCATCAGCAGTCCTGGGCCCTACAGCCTGAAACACAGGTTTCATTCAGACCAATTATAGCATATTGTAAGCAGAGGATCCTGCTTGTTTTTGGAACTGGCACACAGCGAGTGGCAGGTTCTGCTTCCACAAATAGCCCGGGAGCTGGTGAGGGCAGGCTCACATCAGCCTCCTAAAAAGTGCTGGGGTTAAAATGACACCAACAGGGAACAAGGATGTTTTCCCTAGCCCAGCCAGAAACTGGAGTGAATAAGCCTGGGTACTGATCCCCTACAGGGCCAGGCTCTGCTTTAGCAAAACCTTTATCCTACTTACCTAGAGGAAAACTGAGCTTTCATCCTGAACCTTCCTTGAATGTTTGAAGTAGCAAAATTTAATAATCACAAGTATACTTTTATAGACAAACAGATGATTTTGTTATGATTTTAAGGCATGCTCATGATATGTAATACAAAAGGTAGGCAATTCATTGGTTCTTCGGGAGCCAGGGCAACAAATTCACAATGAATTCAATCAGGCACCTGCTCAGAGCAATTCCCACTGGGGAAGCCATCCTATTCTCTAATTATAAAGCACTGCATCATTTTTCTAACCTTTGAATATTATTGATTTTTTTTTTTCAGGTGGGGAGAGAGAAATGCCAAGTGTGATGTCAGCAGGCAGCAGCACCTGGCACAATTGCTCTTTCCCAAAGCAGAGCACTGAATGCCAACTGAAGCATGGCTGGCTATTGCACGATAAGAGACAAGTTACACTCTGCATATTTGGGGCAATGGAGGCAGGGGTTTGACCCCTTGTGCCCTTGAGAGTTGCTCTGCCAAGGCCAGGTTGCTATATCATTGTGATAAGGGTAATCCTGTTAGGCAAATACATCAAACAGACACTCCTGATTGCAGACCTTGTCTAGGCAGATCTAACCCTGGGTTAAAAATGTGCTGAGTGTGCAGCCCTGTGGCACAGCACCCCAGGGGCTGAGAGAGGGATACATGGGGGCTTCTGTGCCTCAGGACTCCATGCAGACACTCTCTGAGGCTCAGGATAATTCCTGGAAGTGTCTAAAAATTGCAACAGAATAAGTTCCCTCTCTTTCCCCTTCACTTCTTGTGTAGAAGAGGACAGATGACTCTTATGTCAGCCTGTTTTGCTTCTATATTTATGTCCTGCCTCAGGCTCACAATGTTCAGCTCAGATGCAATCCAGTCTGGTCGTATTAATACATCTGGGAAAATATTTTTAACAACCAACATCAAGCTGAAGGCCAAAATCATCCACAGGCACCAGGAGTTCTCTGACCCCTCTTGACCGCTTGCTTACGAAACAGAAGGGCCCCCCCATAAGGTACTTTTTAATCTTTTAGGGGCCAAGCACACTTTTCAGCTTCCCTCTGTAATATGCTGGATGAAATTGAATCTCTGCTGCAGCTCTGGGAGTTTCCCTAAGTTTCCAAAAGGCTGAACGTGGTTCTTTTATTACAGGTGCCAAAATCAAGGCTTAATGAGAGGTGGGCTGTGAACCCAGCCAAGGTGAAGACAACACCAATGACAGCCTGTGAGCATCCCTGAGGGCTTGCAAAACATCTGCAGCTGAAGGAGCTCATCACCTTGCTGTCCACCTCACTCTGCCAGACCACTTTATCAAGGAACCAGAAGAAAAAATAAGTTTCAAAGCCTTAAAAATTGGGTAATCCCACGGGTGGACAGCATCAACAAATCCATGACACCAGCTGAGCCATTTATTCAGCCTCTCATGAGCTGAGACTGATGCCTGACAGCAGTCAACCCTCACATTACATTCTTCCTACAGAGCCAGTGGAGAGATTTCCTTTCCAAAACAAAATGTACCAGAGCTGCACTTGGGCTCCCAAGAATCAAAAATGAGTAAGGTTGGAAGGGACCCCTGAAGGTCATCTGGTCCAACCCCCCCGTTCAAGCAGAGCTCCTGAGAGCACATTACTCTGGATTGTGTCCAGGCAGCTTTTTAATATCTTCAGGGAAGGAGACTCCTCAACCTCTCTGGACAACCTACTCCACCAAGAACCATTTGGGATGCAGATTTTTGGAATTTGCTTGGCAGCAGCCAGGAAACAAAAATAACAAGAGAAGACTTGCTCACTTTGTTGTTTCCAAAGCAGATTTTTCTTTCATGCCATGGTTCAGGATGGAGCTGACCCTGTAACACAGCAGAGAAAGCAGAGCAGCCAAGGTTATGGGTAGCTCAGGCTCAGTGTGAAATGGTGATTCACACAAAGTCAAGCAAGCATAGACTGACTGTAATGCAAAAGAAGACTGAGAAGAAAAAAAAGGTGATGTTGAGCAAGATAGTACAATGGTGTCATGAGAACAGGGTGAGGTTCAAGGCCACGACTCCTCCCTTGGACAGGGTGATGTCTGATGGTTCCAGCAAGGGAGCCAGGAGCATTGTCCCAGTCCAGATCACCACTGACTCCCTAATCAGCTGTCTTGTTTCTCAAATGAAAATATTTTTGCATTTCCCAGGAAAACTTCTGTATCTTTTCCAAACTGATTTGATATCCTGAAATGAAAGAACAGACACTTGCCAAAATGCTCCCCTGAAAAATGGAGATGGGCAAAGAGACACACAAAAGGCATGTACATGACCCAGGTGTTAAAGACCCAGGTAATTATAGGAGGGAGGTGCTCTCTGCATCTGATATGCAACAGCCATCCACAGTGAACAGCCCTCACTCAGCACAGGCAGGAAGAAGAGGTGCTCTCCTCCTCCTCCTTACCAGGCAGCTTCCCTTGCTGCCTTCCCATCCCCGCTGCTGCAGGCAGCCAAGGGCCCTGAGATGACAGAAACAAAGCACAAGCTCATCAGGTGGGGAACCAGCAGCAGCAGAAGAAACGAAACCAAAAGGTTTCTGTGTAAATGTTTGTGTGAGGCTTCCACGAGGTGTCAGCAACAGCTATTATTCATCAGAGCCGAACGGAGTGCCTGGGGCTGCCACCCGCCCCCTCACACGGCATGTCCTCAGCGCCGGGGAACAAAGCCTGGCTGCTGACTGCCAGCACCTCTGCTGCTGTGTCTTCCCACAGGATGACCAGTCTCTGTCCCCTGTCTAACACAGCAGAGCCTGGAGCCTAAGGACCAGAACAGTGTATTTGCATATTATCCCTGACCTAAAGAACTCACCGGCTGAAACAGGATGGTCGAAGCAGCATTACTGCATCCCGTGTGCAGGTGGGATGCTGGTGGCACAGACATTAAACTGAAGATCAGTGAGGTACCTGTGGTCAGAGGGGGACACACCCTGACTCTCCTCATTCCTTACTTCCCTCTGAAGATGTGCAGTTTTAACTGAACAGGACATTAGGCACTTCTCTCTGACTTGCTGACAGAGATCCCAGAGGCTTCAAGGGAGGGGGCAGCTGTGCCACTCCAGCCCACCAGGGATCTGCAGCTGTTGTCCAAACTCTGCTGACCTTTGGTCCTGAGCCTGCCTTTTTTCAGAGGAGACTGGTAAGTGTTTGGAGTCAAACCCATGCACAAATTCCTTGCAAGGGCTGGAGTAAATCCTGTATCCTTCAGCCCTGTTCAAGAATAAGGGATGCACTCTTTGCCCATCTTCAATCTCATGCTCAAACCCAGCACTAGGCCAGGCCATGTTCAGTGTACTCCCTGATAGTGCCTATTTTTATTTTGCTTTTAATTACACCCACAGTCATGTCCATTAAGTCAAAATGATCCTGCCCTCGATTTAATGAAAGCCTTAGGAAGCAAATGACGTCTGCCACAAAAAATGGCAGAGCTTTTCCTTCGTCTGATTACGTACTTGGGGTTTCCGTAGTATTAAGAAGGTTTTAGTTGGTCACTGGCTGGAGAAACCAAAGGATCAAGGTCCCAAAGGAGGGTGAAGATGAAAATAGCTCTGAGAGGACACGTCACGTTACTCGGATGTGGTTGCACCGACAGAGTAATCTCTGTCATGTGCCAAGGAACCTGTGATAAGCCCTCTCATAGCAGGATCAGTAATAAGATCAGTTACTTAATTCAAAGTGATTAAAACCAGGCTGGACTGCAAACAAACAAGTCATGTTTATGGGTCTGTGCAAAAAAATACACATATCAGAAAAGTTTTACTTTTCTGGGCTGTCCTGTTACATCACTAGTGCTGAGCACCACACCCTATAAACAATTCTGGGGGCAAATGTAATCAGTGCAGCCCACAGACAGGCTGCCTCTCCTCCAGGCAGGCTCCCACTTCAAATGTATGTGACAAGTACAATTTGCAAAGGGTTACCCACCAGGCTGAGTGAGGCTGAAAGGACTTGGCATGCTCTGGCCTGTTTTTAAGCCAGTGCTGGGGCCCAAAGCACACTGTGGTTGTAACCATTCCCACCACCTCCATAGGAGAGCTTGGCCCATGAATAACAGTCCCACTTCTATACCAAAGACAGTAATTTCCTACACAAAAGCCAGTTTGGCTTTCAACTGGCCTTTCCTTTGGGCTCTGACACCACTTGGCTTGCCCAGACATATGTGGAGGATGAGTAGAAAGGGCTGGGCAACCTGACATCACCACACTGGACATCCAAAGCAATGGAAATGTCCTGGTAACAGAAAAGGATTTGGGATTCTCATCAGGGTAACCCCCACAGCAGGTGGCACATGGAGATGTGGTGGGTACCACTGCCATCAGCAATGGGCAGCAAGGCACGGGCAGACACAAAAGAAAGGGCTGTAGAAGCAACTATTTTTAAAACATTTCTTTTGATCCTGCACTTTGGTACAAATGATCCCATGCCTGCAGTGATAGGACACGACTGAGTTGAGTGCCCTGGTGAGAGCAGGGCGTGGTGAGGCGGCTGCCTTTAATGGGTTTTCACCTGGAATGGGCCACAAGCAGTGAAAGAGGATTTTCTGTGCCGTGGCTGAGATCCAAGGTGCCAGGAGCCGCGGTGGAGCCGCGGGGATCCTCGGATGACGAATCGTGCTGACAAACGCTGCACGTAATTCTTTCCAGCAAAGCAGATCAGAGGATGTTATCCTTCTTTTCTTCTCTTCCCTCAGATGTGGTCAGCAAGAGTTTTTAAGTGTGACGGTGGTGTGCAATATCCTGCCCTGCTCCCCCACCTGCCTGCACCCCTCACACAGATCCCCGGCGTTTGGTGTGAGCATCACGTGGCAGGGAAGAAGTTACCAGCAATCCAAGCACAGTTTAGGCATTGTTCCCCTGGCTGAATGGTGGTTCAGAAGAGGCACGACAAAGGGCATGGCTGTTCCTCGCCAGCTTCATACTCATCGAGGTCATCAGGACACTTGGTAGTGCGATGTGGGCTCCCTTCCTGCCTCCCCGAGCAGCTCCACACAGGGGGAAGCAGAGCACTTCAGCCCCTGTATGGTGACCCTCTCAGTGTACGAGTGTCTCCCATTCCAGCAGCAAACAGCAGCAGCAGGACAACTCCAAGGACAGAGAAATCAGAGCTGTGGCCCCTGAACCCACCAGTGACTGGCACTGCCCACCTGCAGATGCCAGAGAGTCTGATCTTCCTGATTGAGAGGGCAATGACTGCAAGAGGGGGCCACACTGGGGCCAAACACACAGAGGAAGAGGGAAATGCTCTCAGGGGGTCAAGGATGGAGCAGATCCCAGTATTTGCTATCAGTAAGGAGGCCTTATGAGAGAGCAGATCCCAGTAACGCCAGCATTTGCTTTCCCAGTGTGAGGCTCCTATCTGTACACACGTGTTTAGGGACAAGGGACTGCAGGTGCCCAAGGGGAACGCCTGGTGCAGGGCTGTGGGCAGCGCCACGACCCATGCCACGACCATCTTCTCGCTCTTCTGTAGCCCAAACCTGACAGGTGCCTGTCACAGGGAATGGCTGCAGGCAAATGTCACTCTCCGGAGACACCGGAGAGCCCCAAGTTTAGCCACAAGCACATGTGCGCACACGTGCGCTGGCCGAGGGCAGTGCCAGGCCCGCCGAGCCGCCCTCGGGGCGGGCAGGGCAAGCCGAGAACCGGCACAGCCCGGGCCGGGCCCTGCCAGGGCGGGCAGCGGGTGTGACACCGCCTGGCCCGGCACCCCTGAACCCGGGCGTTGCAGCCTGCAGCCTCCCACGCCCACGGGACCGGGTGTCCCACGGCCCCCGCGCACATTAATGGCCCGGGCGCCAGGTGCCCTCGACCTTTGTGCCCAGGCTCTGTTCTGCCCCGATCCCCCAGACTCAGCATCCCATGCGCCCGGGACTCTGCGCCCTGCATCCCTTATCCCCGGGGCCCCACACGCCCGGGACACCGTGTACCCGGACTCCACACCTTCGGGCCCCCAGCTCCCGCACTGCTGAGACCCCTTATCCCCGGGACATCAGACCCCCGGGAACGCCGGTCCCCACACCTCAGGAGCCCCCTATCCCTGTGACCTCCTGCTCCCGGGAGCCCCGGTGCCCCCGAGCCCGGTACCCCCGGCGCGCTCCCGGCCGCCGCCCCGCGGCTTTCCCGCCCCGCCCCGCGGGACTCCGAGCCCTCCGCCAAGTTTCTTGGAACTTTGCCTCCCGTGACGCACGCGCCGCCGCCGGGCCCCGTCCTCCCGCCGCAGCCAATGGGCGGCCGGGCCGCCGGGGCG
>VZRX01001739.1:0-50543 GCA_013398075.1 Notiomystis cincta
CCAGTTTCCAAAATTTGGGCTACTTAGACCTTCAGAAGTGTCTAGGAGCCATAATTTCTACTATACTTTACTCTTATTTAAAAAAAAAAGAAGATTGATAAAAGAAATAAACTCAGATCAACACCAACACGTTCTACAGGGGAGAATAGCTAGAAAATGCAGAACAGAAGCACACTGTATTTAATTCACAGGTAACATCCCCTTTGCATTGAAACTGAGCCCAGGTACCACTGTTGTATTCCAAACCTCAACTAAGTAAAGCCCAGCTCTGCTGTCTTGTCTTCTTTCCTGCTTTGCCTGGTGGTTTTGTTGTTCTGGGGATGAACATGGGATGCTCTGCCAGCCCCAGCCACCCCATGATGGTTTCTGTCTCAGGGAGGCCTTGATTCCAGGCATTTTGCAAAGTGCCTGCTGTGTGGGACCCTATCACTGGGAAGAGTAAGATGACTCTGAGATATAGAACAGAGTAGGATAGAATGGAATGGCATAGAATAGAATAGAACAGAATAGAATAGAATAGAATAGAATAGAATAGAATAGGATAGAATAGAATAGAATAGAATAGAATAGAATAGAATAGAATAGAATAGAATAGAATAGAATAGAATAGAATAGAATAGAATAGAATAGAATAGAATAGAATAGAACAGTTCTGTTGGAAGGGACCTGCAGAGATCCTCTAGTCCAAGCAGATATTAGATATCAGCAAAGCCTTCTGCATGGGCTGGACAGTATTTTGTCACTGAGTGCAGACATGCTGCAGATGCAGAACCCCAGCTCCCCAGGGAAATGTACTCTGCCACATGCTCCCCACACGGGTGAGTGCTGGGCACAGGCACAGGACTTCAGGCTGTCACAGCAGCACAAGGCATCAGCCCTGGGAAACAAGGCTCAGAGAATCACAGAATCACAGAATAAGCTGAGTTGGAAGGGACCCACATCGAGTCCATCTCGTGGCCCTGCTCAGCACCATCCCCAGGAGCCACACCATGTGCCTGCCAGCATTGTTCAAACACTTCCTGGACCCTGCCAGGCTCGGGGCTCTCTGTGCTCAGGGCTGCAGTGGAGCAGAGGAGCACAGGGAGCCAGGGCAGCGTTTGCTGCTGGGGGTAAAGGGAGGGCCCCATCCTGCAACAGCATTTCTGTCTTCACCCTTCCTATCTCTGCAGTAGGGGTGGCAGTAGCAAGCCTGGTTTTCCGTCACAGTGCTGCCCTTCCTTCCCCTTTCCTGTGGCAGGAGCGACTCAGCCCTGGCCCCTTGTTCTCAGGATAGCAACTCTCAGTGCCACCAGCTCTTCTGAGGAGCCTTTGGTTGATTCTGCCTTGGATTCCCCATAGCAGAGTGCTGCAGTTAAAGCTGGGGACTCACAGCAGCCCCTGGTCCTAAGGCAGCCCACAGGAAAGGTATGAATGTGTCCCTCACAGGAGTTCTTAAGGAAAAGTCAAATGCTTAAGTTACATTAGGATTCAGAGCTTGCAGTCAGGTTTTGCAGCAGCAGAATAACCTCACAGCTAAGGCAAGGTCAGTGAAACTGGAGAGCTGGGCCCATCTCAGCCTGCAGGATCTGAATGCACACATCCATTGGGAATGTCATAACCACCAAACTGTGCTGCTGCCCATCTAACAAAACCAGACCTTTTCACCACAGGACCCACTGAGGAGCTGCTGCCTCATCCTCCAGCCCTTGGCTGCCTCTTTCTGAGGGAATTTAGGCAATCTGCTCCAGCCTTGAACCTGTACTATGAACTAGCAGAAGCACTGGACTCGGATGCCTTTGAAATCACTTTGCTCTATTTCTTCCAACAATTCCCATTTATATACTGTGACATTTCAGTGTCCCAGACCCTCGAAGCAGAACGACTGGGCAATTATAACCTGCATTTGCTGTTCAGCGTGCGCCCCCCTCCCGTGAGCTGAGCCGTGAAAGCAGAGCTCTTGTGAGCAGGCAGCACCATTTATAAACCTCCAGGATGGGGCTTTATGGCCCAGCCACAGTGATGGATGCAGAGCTCCTGCAGCTGCACGAAACTCGGTGTTCAAGGAGTGAGTCTGATCTCCAGATTCTTCTTTCCACGAGGCCTGAAAAGCTTCTCAGCAGAAAAGGGCTAATCTGAATTTCCCATCCAGAAATCCTGTTTGTGTCCATGTTTGCAGACTCACTTGCTTCTTGGCCTATTCACAGTGGAGGATGCTGTATAAGGATTATTTATTGCAGACCTCCCTGGGAATAGAGTGGGACTGTTTATAATAATCCCTTGTATTTCTTTAACACTTTAGACCTGATTTCGTAGCCCTTGGCCAATGTTAGCACTTCAGCACTGCAATGTCTCCTCAGGAAGGTCAGTGCTGTTAGCCATGGGTTACAGGTGGGAAACTGAGGCACAAAGGTCTTAAATGGCCACTGGCATCTCTGGCTGCATGTGAAGTGGATTGAGACACAAAGCATTTCAGCTTCAGGTCAGTGCCAGCTCTCTCGTAACAGGGCCAGCAGGAAGAGATGAGTAGGGAGAATTCTGCCATCCCAACAGCAGTTCAGTTTGCCAGCTTTTGCCTGGATATGGGGAGCTCTAAAGAGGACTGATGGGTCACAGGGGCTGGGCCTGAATCACCTTCTATCACCCTTGCTCTGGGGCAGTGACTGACACTGGGTGCTTAGGTAGGACAGATGATACAAACAACCATTGTAGAATCGCCTGGTGTTTTCTGTCAAGAGACCTTGATGAGAATCAGAAGGTACATTTCTAACACAGCCCATTCCTTTCCAACCACAAAGACATCCTTCCTTCCCCATGTGTATCTGTCACTTGTTTCGATAGCTGCCATATTTTTCTAACGTGAAGTAAACACACATAATATGATTTCCCCCCCTATTTCTCAAGTTTATCTGTTGCAAACATATTTAGGAACTGGATAACAGAGCAGAATGCCAGTCTTCAAACCATAACTTTTAAAGTTGGGTGAAAATTAAAACAAAAATAGATATTAAATTTGAGATAGGATGAAAAAGTTCTGTTGGAACTTGGAGGAATTTCAAATGTTATTTTTAACCAGACATTTAGCTCTTATGGGAAACAAAACTTAGAAGGACAGATATAATTAGGTCAGATATTGAGAAACTTATTATGCTTTGCTACAGATGATCCCAGGAGAATGTAACTTAAGCCCTTTTTTTTTTGTATGAAGATTCAATCATGGTTCTTCACTTTTTAGTGTAAAATAAAGTAGGATAGAAATACGCTTTGTATTACTAACTGCTTCAGCATGTGAAGCAATGGATGTTTGACAAGAAATCTGAGGACAGAAGGCAAGATTTTTATTTCACTTTGTACCAAAATACATAACATTATGCTAGCATCTGTGCCTGCTTTTGTTCACTGTGTAGGTACAATTGATTTACTGGTGTATTCTGGGAATATCTGATGCTTGGTATCTCCCAAGCACCACTGTGCAAATATTAACTGCACCTCGCAGTGTGATTATAATAATAATTGCAATGCAGACATTATTCCTATTACAGATGGGGAAACTGAGGCAAAGAGCCCTGGCTGTTTGATCAGCACTGAGCCTGCTTCATTGCTGCACTCAGAACTTCTGCCTTCTGCTCCCACTGCTTCTGCAGAGAGATCCACCCTGACACACAAGTGTGTGCTTCATGCAAACCCAGCGGAGAAAAGCCTTTATCAAAAGAAGAAAGGAGCCAGTAGGTGGCTGATGGTGCTGTTAACACATGGATCTGTCATTACTCACAGCATTTATCATGTCTGTTGCTGTGAAGCACACTGTTCTTCTTTAAAGTAGGTGTCTAATTTGAGGGATACTGGTTTTCCTAGCAGCTACAGAGATCTGGGGAGGGAGACTCGGTGAGTTGCCTGCAGTGAGATATTGCACATCATTTGCTGAAAAGTCTGCCCAGAGAGAGGTGAAAGTGGACTGGAGTCATGCTAGGCAGGTCCTGGATACCAAGTTTTTCCAGCACAGCCACAACTGTGGCTCAGGAGTAGAAAAACCCAATATTCTCACTAACAAAGATTTGTTGGCACCTCTCCTGGAACCTGAAGCCAAATCACGACACATAAAGGTGGAAAAAGCTCGATAGCTTGAATTTTTCAGGGAGATGGTTTGGCTCTGCCAGCAGCAACAGGTCTCCACTGCTAATGTAAACTTTCTCCATCCAACAGGGAAGTTGTGTGTATAGTTATTAGCAAAACTTTTGTGGTGTGGGATCAAAATGCAAATATCTGCAGTGGCTGGAGTATGTGGATTTGGAGTTTGTGTTCAAACCTTCATCATAGATGAATGAAATTGAAATAGGAGTCTCTTCTTGTTGCTAGACCATGTCCAGGCCAGAAGTGGTGGTAAATGTGAACAACAGATTTATCTTGAATCCATCTTGAATCTGAAGCAAAGAGCAGCCAGATGAAGTGGCAGGACCATCTAGAGCTAACTAAGCACGCTCCAGACAGGCTGATTCAGCTGGTGTTCACCTGGAGCAAGACTCCATACCTAACATGGCATTGGGGAAACATAAAATAAGCCAGGAAACAGAGGGTGTTTAAACAGGAAACATCAATATTTCTTACAATATTTTTGACAAATATAGGTGAAAGGCAACCATATAAATTCCTATGGTAAGTAAAAATCTCACTTGGTCAAGACAAAGTGGTGGAAGGTAACTGATTCCAGTGCTGCATGTATTTGTAGCAACACAAAAGTGTCATCTGTCCCACTGTTGCCAATATTCAGGAGTTTACTTGCTTTCTATACTTGTAAATGGTAGCAATTGCAGTCAAAGCTTCCCCATCTGCCACAGGAGGTTATTAAGGTTGATGAGCTGTTCAGAATTATTGCTACAAAGTACTGGTATTGCTCTTCACCTTCAAGGTAGTAAGTGGTGTCAGGCTATGGCAATAATTTCCTGGAACAAACAATGTACTTTTACTTTCTAATGTAAGCTGTACTCTCATTGATGCAATAAACTGCAACTGTTTCTTCAGGCTGTGGAAGACTTCCAGTAACTCATAAAAGCCTCAGACATGTAATTCTGCTGGGTGCTGCTTCCTCCCAGTGCCTTGCTTGCTGATCTTGCCATACATAGGGGCCATACAAAAGAGATGGTGGACAGCAAATTTGGTCATTTCCAAGCAGAGCTTGGCTGCTGTCTCTCAAAAATGCCACTTCCTACGTGCAGTCACAGAACCTGGCCCAAGAAACTCAAATCAGCTGAGTTGTAACTCAAAGTCCAGAAGTAACTGGAGATAAGGAAGTATCTTGGATAACCTGTTTGGCATAACTCTTTTTGGTAGTGCCCAGCCAACAAATTGACTTAAATTAAAGGTAATTAAGATTAATATTATCTGAGAAGGCACATGCCTTCCTACACTGAGTAACTCTGCAGCCACACTTCTACAACAGTGCTTTCTTACCCACTGCTTCTTTGTGTTTCTGATCTGAGTCATCTGTCAAGTCTATCTCAAGCCTTGTCAAGCCTTGTATAGTTCTGCCAAGAGAGTAAATTTCCTTACTCAGAGTACACTGGATAAAAGAAGTTTGGTTGGTTTTATTTTGTTTTCTTTTCTGGGTTTCATTTCTTTTTTTTTTTTTTTTTTTTTTCACTGAAGGAGATGGTTTAACTTTCCTCAGTCCAAAAAACTTACCCCAACAAAGTTGCTTTTTTGCTTCTGTACCAAGAGTCTACTTTTCCCAGGATACAAATATCATGTGGATGCATAATGTTGCGCTCTAACAACTGGTACAGCAGTGACAGCTCTCTCCTGACACAATGTCCAAGCTCTGAATTCGACATCTGAGTGTTTCCTGCTGCAGGCAACAGTGCCTGCACCTCTGGAGTAGTGGCAGGGGAGCAAACAATGGAGGAAGCAAACTCCACTTCAGGTTTTTACAATGCTCAGCTAAAATATATTACCAGGCCAACATGGAACTTCATCCTCAGGCTTTGAGAGGTGAATTTGAATTCCTTTTAATCCTTGAAACATCATGTTTCACTGTTAGTATTCAAGGCAACCAGTAGGATGGCTACTTGCCTTTTCTATTTTTCAGAGGAAAGCAAAACCAAATTTTTTCCTGGTTTGATACCAGAGAGACACTGTCTACTTGAAATAGAGCCAGTTTGTGAAAATGAGTTAAAAGTCATCTCCTTGCCAATTTTTGTGGGTGTTCATCCTGCCTGGTTAGCAAGAAAAATCCTGCAGGGAATCTCATGAATGTCAGTGCAAGCAGGTAATGAAGAGCTAAGCCTCTGCTACATTTCTTTCTTCCTTCCTTTGAGGAGGAGGAGGAGAGGGGAAGGCAGATGGTAACTCTTCTCTGGAGCACTGTGCCTATGTCTGTTTTTGAAGCTTTACCTCTATAGAATTGATGTGTTTGACTAAAGAATTATATCTTTGCTGCAGAAAACAGGAGCAAGACATCAGCATGTTCCCTGACTGCATTTCTCTGAGCTGGAGAGAAAGTACTATGGAGAGCAGGGAAGGGCGAGGGCAGGAGCTGCTCACTGCAGAGCACTTCCAGCTAGGGGAGAAAATACCTGTGACAACTGCCAATGTGCCAAGTGAAAGGTGTTGGAGACTGTTGTTCAGATTTACCAAATTGATGTGATTTATTGAGCCTTTCTTTCATCCCCCTCCAAAAATATTATGTCTGTTCAAATACATTTTTTACTTTATGGCTCACAGTTGGAGATGTTTCACACAATGAGGCCCAGGTAATATAATGCAGTTTCCCCAGATTTCTCCATGGAAGCTCAAAAAATGCTTAAGTGTTCTTATTTTTTTGGATAAGCCCTCTAAAAATTGAAGCTAGCCCCTGTTCTAGTAGTCAGTTTGTGGCAGAACAGTAGGAAAACCTATTTCAATTTGGACTTTATAGGTACATTAAAATACATTTTTTTTATTCAAGGTAAAGACATGGCCTAGGACTTCTTGGGGGAAAAAACTCAAACAAATCTTTAAGTCATTGTTACAGTAAATTTTGTTCATTAGTCTCTGATCACATTCTAGGGAAGACAAAAAAATGATAACTTATAGATCCAGGAGAAGTATTTCCTAAATTTGGGAGCATAAAGTGCTTCTGCTTCAGCCAGCTGGGAAGTTTGGAGTCTGCCACATTTGGGGGAGGAGAGTATGTTAAAAACATATTTAATTTTATGCTGAACACACTGAATGGTATTCATTTCAGCAGTCACCCTTCTGAAACATTTTATTCCAACATATTACCACAGAATCACAGAATGGTTTGGGTTGGAAGGGACTTAAAGATCATCTCATTCCAGCCCCTGTCATGGGCAGAGACACCTTCCACTAGACCAGCTTGCCCAGAGCCCCATCCAGCCTGGCTTGAACACTGCTAGGGATGGGGCATCCACAGTTTCCCTGGGCAGCCTGCTCCAGTGCCTCCCCACCCTCAGGGTGGGGTTTATATCAGTTTGGCTGCCCTTCTCCTGTCCTGCAGCGAGCAGCAGGGAGGGGTGGAGGTGTAGCCAAAGGGGCACTGCCAGACTGTTGAGGAAATGGTGGACATGAAGGTTCTGCTAAAACATCTCTGTGAACCTGGTGCTTCAGGTTAGCGTAGAATGCTTGGATGAAATCTGGCTAAACTGTTGCCAGGCAGTGCTTGTCCTTGGACTGCATCTGTGGAGTGGAGGAGATGTTTCTGGGCTGTGATCTGGCTCCTCTGAGCAGTCATGCAGCACAGTGTGCTGTGCCTTTCGAGTGGTGAGGAGCACCTGTGAGCTTCCCACTGGCTGTGCTAGAGCCAGGCGTGGTGCAGCTGAAGGGGACACAGGCAGCACTGAAATATCTTTGGTATGGGACCCAGAAGGAGCAAAATGGTTTGAAGTCACCTTTCCATGTATCTTCACCTTGATTCCTCATTCTACTCTGAAAAGAAGCCCTAGAGATGACTCATTGCTTCACTATCATAAAGTCAGGAAAAGAAGAATTCTGTATTTAATTCTGACTATTCTGCAGCAGTTTACTTCTGCTTTTGTGTATACTGTACCACACACAAAGTTCTAAAAATCTTCTGTTTCTTTCTGTTGGGCACAGCTAAGGAGACACAGGGAAGTCCCAATGAATCAGCATGCAGCTACTTCAGCCCATTGCTTCTGCTGAGATTTCAGCAACACACACAGCAGTTGTGGAATGCCTGTGCTGCTTTACATTCAACCCCTGGCTTATTCTGAAATAACTTTCATGTGTAGGCAAGCCAGGACAAGGCTGCAGTGCTAACCACCCTGTCTTTCTGTCTTCAGGAATTCTCCCGTGGGAAGGCAATGCTTCATTTCCTCTTTAAAGAAGTGATTCCTCCCGTATCTTCCACAGCTGCACAAAGGGGGGGAGACCAGACAGAGGATTTGTGTAAAACGAGAGGCTGGAATGGGAATAAGCAAATCAAACTCCCTTCGTGTGAAGTTCCCACCCACCATTGTGTGATGGACCCAAACCAGAACACTGAGACTCCTCTCTGATGCCAGGGAAATTCAAACCCAGGTCCAACTCAGAAGCCTAGGAGTGAGAGGTGAGGTAATATGACACTTCTCCTCGGGATGGCTGTTCGAAAGAATGCAGGAAGAAGGAAAAATTAACCCTGTCCGCATGTAAAGTGAGCCACATCCGACCCTGGTTCAAATCCAAGGGGAAAGTCTCCCTTTTGCATCATTGCCCTGCCCCAGGCAAGAAAGGGCATGATGCAGTTCTGATGACAAGGGTCTCAGGGATGTGGAGTTCGTTATGAATATTGCAGACCTTGTAACACTGACTGTGCTGGTGTGGAGAGAGCATAACATAATCAACATTTTAGGAATGTCTGGGTTCATTTGATGCAAATAAAGGTAGTTAGCTAATAAGTTGCACTTGATATTTATGTTTTTATGGGTGAACCCTACCTACACTGGAGTATTTGCTCAGTTGGGTAACACTGGATTCAGAATGTGTGTTGTAGCATCATCTGCAATGAATAAGTAGCAAAAAGAAAACAGGAAAATGTAGGCCTGTTTCTGCATGAGGTGGGCACCCTGATGCCAGAGGGTACAGAGAAGGTGGAGTTACTGAATGCCTTCTTTGCCTCAGTCCTTACTGCAGGGTGTGGCTGTCAGGAATCCTAGACCCTGGCAGCAAGAGACAAAGCCTGGAGAAATGAGAACTTCCCACTGTTTGAGGAGGATTGGGTGCATTTAGGCAAACACACACACATCCATGGAGCCCAGTAGAATGTGCCCACAAGTACTGAGGGAGCTGGCAAATGAGCTCTCCATCATCTTTGAAAGGCCATAGAGAACAGGAGAGGTGCCTGAGAACTGGAGGAAAGCCAGTGTCACTTCAATCTTCAAAATGGGCTAGAAGGAGGACCCAGGGAACTACAGGCCAGTCAGCCTCCCCTCAGTCCCAGGAAAGGTGATGGAACAGTTCATTCTGCATGTCATCTCTAAGATGTGGAGGAAGAGAAGGTGGTCAGGAAGCCAGCATGGACTCACCAAGGGCAAATCATGCTTGACCAACCTGACTGCTGTGTTAGCATGACTGGCTGGGTGGATGAGGGGAGAGCAGTGGATGTTGTCTACCTCGACTTCATCAGGCTTTTGGCACTGTCTGCCATAACAGCCTGAGAGGCAGGCTCAGAAGGGTGTGCTGGGTGAGCAGGGGGAGCTGGCTGGGCACTGGCTGGGCACAGAGCTCAGGGGGTTGTGGTCAGACACAGAGTCCGCTCAAGGGCTGCAGCTCCCGGTGCTCCCAGGGGCCAGTTCTGGGCCCAGTCTGTCCAGCTGATTCACCAGTGACCTGGACAGGGGCACAGAGAGCACCCTCAGGGACTTTGCTGGTGCTTCAGTGGTGGGAGGAGTGGCTGAAACCCCAGAGCCTCGTGCTGCTGTTCAGCAACACCTGGACAGGCTGGAGGGAGGTTCAATAAAGGCAAGTGCACCTGGAGAGGGGTAAATGGGAAGGAATAACCCCAGGCAGCAGCACAGACTGGGGGTGACCTGCTGGAAGCAGCTCTGTGGAGAAGGACCTGTGGGTCCTGGAGGACAGTGAAGTGTCCATGAGCCAGAAGTGTGTGTGCCCTTGTGGCCACACAGGGGTGACAGGAGGACTGTGGCCAGCAGGTCCAGGGAGGTGATCTTGCCCCTCCTCTCAGCCCTGGTGAGGCCACATCTGGAGTGCTGTGCCCAGTTCTGAACTGCAGTTCAAGAAACACAAGGAACTACTGGACCAGGTCCAGTGGAGGGCTGTGAAGATGATGAGTGAGCATCTCTCTTACAAGGAGAGGCTGAGGGAACTGGGCCTGTTTAGCCTGGAGAAGGGGAGGCTGGGAGGGGATCTTATCAGTGCATCCAAGTATCTTAAGGACAGGTGTCAAGAGAATGGGATGATTCTTTCTAGTGCTGCCCAGTGACAGGAAGGGCAATGAACACAACCTGAAACACAGGAAGTTCCATCTGAATATGAGGAAAAACTTCTTCACTGCTAGGGTGACAGAAAACCTGGGGAACAGGATGCCCAGAGAGGCTGTGGAGTCTCCTTGCCTGGAAATATTCAAACCTGCCTGGACATGATCCCATGCAACTTGTTCTAGGTGAACTTGCTTTAGCAGAGATGCTGGACTAAGTGATCTCCAGAGGTCCCTGGAGATTCTGTGATTCTGTGAATAGAAATGATCCTAGAACTCAGTAGCACTAACACTTGCTTTACTGTCTCTTATTTTCATGGATTTGTGTTATTTATACTATGGTACAGGAGTGGGAAAGAGCTTTTGGAGGAAAACACAGCAGCATTCTCACACAAAGCTTCCATTAAACCTTCTTTTTTGGAGTGGGAACAGATGAAATTTGAAAGAAATTAAATTTGAATAAAGAGCCTGGGGCAATGGCTGATTTCCACTTCAGCAGACATCAGAGATGGGCAAGGCAGTCTCAGCTATGGTGCTGTCTGAAGGCTGATGCTTTTGCTTCAGTAGCACTGAAGTGCCACCCACCATCACCCAAAGCTTTGTTCACTCTGTAGAACCAGCCCCTGTGATGTTGTGGTCTGGAAGGCACAGGAGTACCAGCTATTGCAAATAATGCAACCAAAACAATACAGATACACAAACCTAACTGCTTGGCAGTGTTGTGCATGCACATAAAAAGCAGATATTTAGTCCTGAGTCTGTGCTGAAGAAGTGAAAATCTAAGGTGGGAAGTGCTTCTGACATTAAAAACGGGACTTGCACACTGCAAAACACATTCCAGTGTGGAAGGTTTAAAACATACGGTGACTTTGCTTCCTCCTACCTTTTGGATCAGTCACTATTGCAGTTAGCTCAAAAAAACCTAAGGCAAACCACAGCCAAAACCGTGGAGCTGCATATGGTTTTGACTCAAAACTGTGCAAAAATGCAGCTCTCCAATGGTTTGGGGAATTGAAACCATAATTCCCCTCCTCCCTCTGCTTCATAATTCCCACTGGGAAGGATACCCATCAGGAGACTGAGTTCTGCTGCTCCCCAAATCGGCCTCGGTTTGCTGAGAAGGGCCGTGAAGAAGTCAGGGGAGCTGAGCTGAGAGTTTGTGCTGGAACAGTGAACCCCATAGCTGAACTCTGAGAGGTCTCAGGTGGTTCTATTTAGAAGCTACAGCTTCTATCAAATTAGTTATAGCTCCCTGTGGGCCTAGATCTAGGCCAGTTTTAAAATGATCACAGAATCTATTATATTTAAATCTGTACTGCACTCACAGCTCGAGTGGTAGCGGTGCAACTTCTAAACCAGGTCGATGACTAATCAAGGGCAGTTTGTGCTAAAAAAGAAAAAAACTTGTGGCACATGCATGACTTCTAGATGAGGCCCCAAGCTCCTCCAGTTTGGGGTTTGGCAGCTCTGGGGTCACTCTGATCCCAGAGCACTTCTGGGCATTATGCTGATGACTCTTTAAAGTCATTCTGGTGTTTTACACAGTTTTAAGTACTAAGTGGCCATATGATGGTAAAGCCATTAAGGGTGTGTTTATACCATCCTGAGGATGACAGTTCCTCATTCACACTGGTGTAATGTTACACATGCAGGTGCCTCCACACATAATTGTGTGCATATATAAGGGCCATATATCAAGTCCTTGTGTGAAACTGCCCTGGTTTCTAAAGCTGTGGTGGGATTGATACCACAGGGCTTTTCACATCTCTACTCTGTTAAGCAACTGGGCTCCCTTTATAGTTAAGAGAGAAACAGGCACTTAAAAGGTGTTTTGCCTGATCTTTTTACATGTGCACAAGGACAAGAGGAATCAGGTTCTGGATATGTTGCTTTCTCTCCCCTGACTATCAGAGGAGTCCAGAGCTTTGTTTTGGAGCTGCCATCCCAGCACTCAATCCTCCTCTCCCCATGCTACTCATGCCTCCCTGCATCCCTGGCCGATCGTAGCTTCCACAGGAAACACATGTGGGCAGGAAACAGTCAGCCACAGCACGTAACCCCGGCAGCTACACACAGTGCTGCTACCAGAGAGCCTTTCTGAAGCTGGGGCAACTGCAAGACACATCTGTGGGAAAGGGAGAGAGACTCAGGTATTTGTCATGGGCAGCCAAGAGACTGAAACACAATGGTCCTGAACGTTCTTCATAAACGCAGCACAGGAACCACACAGCACACCAGTCTGCTCTGCTGTAATTTCTTCCTGTTTTTACAGACTGCTATTTTTCTGTCTTCACTGTGTAGTGAGGAAGATTGCTCTTTCCTCATTCTCTTCAGGCCTTTCAAGTCTCCATATCTTGTCTGTCTCAAGGCATCACTGTTCAGGGTGCCCCCCTGGCCCTGGCCCTGTTAGGGTGGCAGCCTGCAGAGCCCTTTGGAGACGAGGCCAATCCCACCCTGTGCTTGGCTGGCCCTGCCAGGCCATCCCAGCCTTTTGCTGGAAGATGACCGGGGCTGCCTCAGCTCCAAGCTACAGGGAAAGCCAGGACACAGGGAAACTGGCCAACAACCCAAACCCACCCTGGGAGTGTGTACAAACAGATCTGGCAAGGAGCCTGGCCTCCCAGGAGCTCAGGGAGAAACACCACCACGAGCAAATGTAAAACGAAGAGAGGAGGACAAAGGAAACAGCCGAGCTTTTCAGATGATCTGAAGCAGGATCTAGTGGGTGTTTCACTCCTTTCAGTTTCCTCTGAAAACCCTGGCTCGCTGTGATAAGATCACATGGTTGCACAAGCCAATTATTGCACAATTTTGTTCCAGGCGGTTTAAGAGGCTGCGTGTTGTTTTTTAATATACACTGCCCCCTCTGGCATCCCTCTCTGCTGCTGCCTGGCTGCCAGGGGCCAAGCTCCCGCAGCAATCCGGAGCACAAGGGGAGGGGAGCAGCGCTGCAGAGAGCCAGAGAGAGGCACAGTTGTATGGATCACGTCAGCCAGGACATGCCATGTCCTCAGGCAGCACAGGAGAAAGTGGGAAGATGCTGGTCGGAGAAGCTGGCAAGCAAGTGGTGTCATTTCTGGAGCACAGGAGGTGTAAGAGGATTTTTCTGCCTCCAAGTGCCGTTCACATTCCTGTAGCTGGCACTGCACGGTGACAGGGTTCAAATTATTTGACTTGCATTTATTTTTGTTTCTTTCGCGGTTTTCCTCAGCTATGTCAGCACTTATATAATCCCCATCGGGCTCTGATATTAACACTGCATTGAAATGAGCAGGGAACAGGATTCACACTGCTGCTGGTTGTGCTTGGAGACAGGTGTTCTCTGAGATGGCTGAACGACAGCAGATTTTTATGGGGAAAACTATCTTTATAACAGATAAGGCTAAGAATAGACCAACTCCTTGGCTTGCACCCATCTTTCAAAGAGACATCCAGATGGGAATCCTGAGTCCAGTGAGTCAGACCGTCTGTGCAAGATGAGGGGGCAGAGGGCTCCTTCTTTGCAAATCTTCTTGCTAGATAAGCAGGATTTAGAGAGCATTTTCACTCCACAAAAGCTCCCTGTGATCCCACAGGGAGCTGGGGGCACCCGTGCAGCGGGCTGTGGCTGTGGGCAGGACTGCAGCAGTGCTGTTCCTCAGACAGTGCAGCCATCAGCACATCCCTCACGGGGGGCTGCACATTGCTAAGGGCCTTTGCACACTGGGAAAATGCTTCCAAGAAGGGAAACGTGATGGCACTGTTCCACAAGAGGAAATGATGTAGATATGTGCTCAATTATCTGAGAGAAAGGGCCTGTCCCTCTGATGGGTTCAGAGAGGTTTTCACTCAAAAAAGAGAAAGGACAAGGTGGCCCAGCTAGGCTCGATTTGTTCTTTTTGTGAGGTTCCAGTTACCTCTCCTTGCTGGCAGCTGGAAGGGCAGAAAAAAGCCAATACTCTAAAGCAAGAATGGTCAAAGAGCAAGGTGGTGTGATGACTCCATGAAGCTGCCTGTTTGTTATTTTCCCACATAAGAGGCATTAATCCCTTACTTGGTTGGATGTGCCAAGATGAACTTTGTCTTGAAGGTACTTCTGATCCAGCACAAAAGTGCTGGCCAGATAAACACAACACTAAATTTGGGATTCTTTTTTTTTTTTCAAAGTGTTTTTAAAGAATTAAGGATAACTGCCTTTGAATTAAGTGGTTTTAGGAGTCATGCCTCAGGAGGGAACTAGGTCATTCAGAAACTCCAGTGAACTTCTGCCAGAAACAATTTCTTTTAAAGGCAGTACTTGTATAAGTGAAATGTGAATACAGAAATCCTTAATCTTGCACCTCCAAGTTGACAGTTAAGTGATATCCGTTGAAGGAGCATCCTTACAATAAAACACAGGTCCCTGGGGTGCCATCAGAAACCTGGATATTCATTAACCCCCATATATAACTGTGTTTGTATGAATGACAAATAGGAGAAAAACCTACACTGTTGAAGAAAAACACAGTTATACTGCAGAAATTTTTTTTAAACTGTAAAGATAAAAATCCATATTATATATGTATTCACCTACTCTTACAGTCAAAGCCTAAAGGGATGTCTTTGGTGTTCAAAGAAATGGCCCAGTATGTATCTTTCCCTCACTGCAGGATGGTAGGTTTCAGTATTGTGAACACTTCTAGTGCACAAAGCTAAATAAAAGGTATTGCATATCTTTTTGTGGGGGGGATTCATTCTTGATTCACATGGCAACTTAATTTACACTGTCTTTGTTATGTGAAACAAATCAGACCAGCTGTTCAGTGTCAGCAACTAGAAAATGCAGCTTCTGAGATAATGGGGACCAGTATCACTGCTGTAGTATGCCATTACTGGTCCTATGGGAAAACCTTTTCTATGGTAAGGAAAAACAGTACCAATGTGCACCATTTATGTTTAATTATTTAACAAGGAATACTCTGAAAGAAATGAAGCAAAGCAGTGATGGGAAGTTGATCTTGTTTCTTACCTACAATTATATTTGCTAAGGAGGAGAGCAACAGTGGTCCTTTGTCCATTTTTCTGAGGTGGCAGTGTCTTCAGTGTACCATGCATCAGAGAAGGATCACTGCTACTTGTAAAGTGTTTTCAGATGTTCTCAGAGAAATGAGATATTATAGGATAAGGTGTTAATCCTATCTAATCTTCCTGTTATCTCTATAAATCCCAGAGGCAAATAACATGGATCTTAGCAAATCATCCCCCATCTACTAAGAATGGCATTTCAGGGTTTGGTAGAGCAGCAAATTAATACTGCATTCTGGATGACTGGTTGAAGAGGTCTGATCATCTCTTTAGTTTCTCTGCTCATGGATTTTAAATTTTCAGTATTCAAGGATGCTGACAAACATTGCTTTCCCCGAAGCTACTCCTCTGTAATGTCATCTGTATAACCCAGCACAGCATTGTGAAACCAATGCACCTCTTTTGTATTCACAACACGCGTTTTTCTTTTGCTTACACTCTGTGTTTGGAATAACTAAGGATAACACAGCCTAATATCCACAGAAATTAACAGAAATGAGATATCTGTCTGCTTTGTGGTTCTCCATCCGGTTCCTTAAGTTTCTGGTGAGCCTCATGGAGATCAGCTGCTTGTTTGGGAGGGGATGGTTGTGTGTCTGTCAGGAGCAGTGATGCAGGTGAGAGAATTGGTGTAGTTATGTAAGACAGCAGCGTGAAACTTCTGGCAGGAATCAGTTTCACAGGAGAAGTTAAAAAGAGAGATGTCTAAGCATCGAGAGAAACCAGTTTCTCCCTTTTCCAGATTTTCCTCTAACCTTTATAACTCACTTGTAGTACGTCAAAGGCAAGCTCTTAAATCTGACCACAGGCTTGGACTTCATCAAATGCCACCTGAAATCCCTGTGGATACGCAGGCAGGAGGTGGAACTTCTTGTTCAGATGTTTCCAGAGGCTCTCACAGAAGACTCCCCTGGGCAGAACTGGCCAGGTATTTTCATCAACTAAAGATACTTCTGATGGAAAACTGTGCAGGTGCCACTAAGTACTGGCCTTTATGTGTCAGCAGATCAGGCAAACAACCAGTGCCTCCCTTCCTGATGGTACCGAGCCATGGGACACCTCTGTCTGCAGAAGTGGTCCAGGAACGTCTCTGTCAGGATCCCAATCCCAAAGTTCACCTGGCTGCCCTCACCTCCTCAGTATGCCACTGGTGCTGTTGATGGCAGATGAATCTCCCTCATTTCCCTCTGGGAGCTTATGCTGAACCTTTCATTCAGCTGTTTACAGCCTTGCTTTTGATCAGAAGCAGAGATACAGAAACAGCCCTTTAGCATGTGGGACCAGCAGGGCTAGACTCAGGAACAACATCCCACCCCTGCTTTTGGAGGTCAGTACCCCCTCCCTTCCTGCCTGGGGGCAGGGGAAGCACTGCCTGCCCTCTGATGAAGGAATTTCATCTCTTTCTGGAAGCACAGCTCCTTCCTTCAGGTATGTTTCTGGAGCAGTGACCACTTCTGATCCTGAGGCCATGTATAGGTGTGCTTTAGATACTCCACAAGACCCCCCTCTCCTATATTTAGAGGTACCTGCATGCTGATACTCTGCAATTGATTCACCACACTGTGATTTTCAGAGGAGGACACCTTATCCTACATGGAAGAAGACCCAGAGCAGCATTTAAGAGTGGAAGAGACTTTTGATTCAAAATTGCATTGTGTTCAACCATGAGGATTAAATGTGGAACTCACCACTTCTCTACATAGGTAAGATAATATTAAAGACATAGAAAAGATAGCATTAAATGTTAGTAATTTCATTAGATCAGTCAAATAATTCTCCTAATTCTATACATAAAAAATTTGGCCCTCACTGCAAATACTCTAAACTTTAGCAGAATAAAGCAATGCCTGCTCTGGGCTGGCACTTCTGTTTAGATCATGCAGTGAATTATGTTTAGACAAAAAATTGTATTAAAAAGATTAGTGGAACTTGACAAACTATCAAAAATGTTTTATGTGAAGAAATGTAGAAAATGAGTAATATTTATGCATAGTTAAAATATATTTGCCAAATGCCGAGGAAACAGGAAGTATTAATTAATAGAGCTTTTTTACAGCAGAAAATTAATTGAAATTATTCAAAGTCCAATTCTGTTCTCCCCATGCTGTGACTAATCTAATTGAGATGAATAGGCTACTTGTTGAAAAAGAAGCTACTCAGCATGACTAACTTTGGTGGAATCAAGCCCTCCATGAACATTATTAACCAGTTTTGAAATACAGTGCTTATTTTGTGTGTCACTCTACTCAAGGACAGGAAATTTGATCCACTTCTTTATTCACTTCATTTCCTAGATGCCCAGAAAGGTGTCATTGTGAAATGTGCCAAGAAAAAACCAGATAGTCACAAGAGGCACGAAAGTTATCCTTCCTTACAGGTGAGAACTACTACTGTGTGTACCAGCAGTGAAATCACACTTCCAAACCTCAGGAAGGCAGGACCTCTGCTGCTGCTGCAGGCTTAGCACCCTCAGTGTCAAAGTGATGAATTGGGTTTTCCAGTGCCAGCTGAAGGCAGATAACAGAAAAACACAGCTCAGGACCATCCCCTGGATTTCTCAGGGCACTCATGTTCTGCAGCCATCTGCTGTACAGAGCCAGTGCTCTCAGTGGTGCTCATTATGAGACATGGGTTTAAAGCATTTAACATAACCACAGTCTGACAGACAGAAAAATGTGTATCCCCTTAGGGAAGATAGCAACAGAAAGCACATCTGGATGCAAAGCAAAGCTTCTGGATCCGTTCCTTGTGGCCTGACTCCATAAATGTTGAAGTCAATCCTTTTTTTGTGCCTTTAGGAGGACTTTATGCTTTTTCTTCAGAGGTGTGTCAACACAAAAAGATCAGAGAGTAGAGGTGGCGTCCCACATGTCCCACTGGCAGATCTCTGGATTTCCCCAAAGGAAATTCTAGTACTGTTTCTGAGTCCTGCTTTTTGTTTTCTGGGTCCTGTACAGGCAGTTCTGC
Organism: Notiomystis cincta; assembly: GCA_013398075.1. Lineage (NCBI taxonomy): Eukaryota > Metazoa > Chordata > Aves > Passeriformes > Notiomystidae > Notiomystis > Notiomystis cincta. Next base: position 18,413 of record VZRX01001739.1, read on the forward strand.
CAGCCTCTAAGTAGAGGACACATCTGGCCACAGGTGCCCAGGCCTATTGAGTTGGTGCAGTTTCCAGATAATTGTTGGGTTTCTCTGCATCTGACCTAACATAAGAACTTTTTCCTTGGTTCTAATATTGGGAGATGTCCTATTTATTAAGCTTTTCTAATTTATTCAGTTTTAGTCTTTACATAACAAGCTCTTATAAATATAAGACTACAGACTTTCTGAGAATCCACTCTTCAGTGTGTCTGCCAAGGATGCTGTGGATCCATGGGAAGATGGAAAGCACAGGATAGGATGTCAAAATGTTCTGTGTTCCGTGTCCCATGTTTTACCACCTTAGTGATAAAATGTTCTGCACTGCTGGCTAGAACAGGATGACCAGTGTCCTGCTGCCTGTGCTGGTCATCTGCCAGAGTCTGGGCTTTACTCTCACCCTGACCTTGCTGGTGCTGCCATCACATCAAAGGCAAGGCCAGAGACGTAACGTAATTGAAGCACAAATTGTCTAAAGTTGTGAAAACCAGTTTATAGTTCTAGCCTCCTGTGTACATAAGGCCTTAACTGAGTGCATCGAGTCCCAGACAAGGTTGTGCATTCCTCCAGAAGTCCTAAGTGTGTGCAAGATAACCGAGAAAGAAATGTCTTGTCATGCAAGACAGAAAGGAAAGAAATGGAATTTATGGTATGCTCTAGGATCCCGGGAACATCTGTGGAGAGGAGCACCCCAAGGATGAGTCAGCCCACCTACTGCAGACACCTCTCAGGAGCCCTGAGTCACCCCAGCAGTGCCTGCTCTCTCCAGTGATTGCAGAGGAGCTGGGAGGCAGCTGACACACAGCAGCCACCCAGCTTCTCCCTGCCTGGGGTGAGGGGAATTCTGCCTCGGCTGATGGTGGCTTCACCTTGTCTGTGGTGGTGGAAGTGAGGAGCAACAGCTCTGTCCTTCCTGGTAAACATCTGCTGGTAAGGTAGCACTAGTTGCTGGAAGCCACTTCTGGATTGAGGTCCAGAGCCACCTCAGCTTAGGTAAATTTTGTACTTTTCAGGCCTTTCTGTCTTTTGCAGAGAGGGCCATGACACTTGCAGCCCCTCAGCTACTATTCCCCATCAGAAATGGGTAGTTCTGCCTTTAAACCTGTATGGTTGGCATAGTGATTAATGAGATTTGAATTAAATGATAGTACAGAGGCTGAAATAGTTCCTTGGGGAACCTCTTTTTGCATTTGACTTCTGTTCACAATTTATATACAAATTCGAATCCCTTCACTTCTCTAAGCCTATGCTGTTCACCTTTGAGAGCTGCCTATAGAAGTGTTAGCCAAGCTGAAAGCATTTATGGGAGAGACCTGCTCTTTACTGGGGCCTCCTAAGTCCTTTCTAAATTGCAGAGTCTGCCAGGCAGAGGGAGGGAGGCCTTGATGCTGGCCCATGGTGTTGCCTCATCCTGGTTCCCATCATGTTCAGTGGGCTGGCAGGGCCATGTGGTATGGGAATCATGTTCTGGTTTTATGCAGACTTTCCCATTTCATTTATGTGCTACTTAAATGGCCCCTGCCTAAACCTAGCATTACATCCTCGTGTCTTGACAGAGTCAGTGAGTTCATTTAGGACTCTGCAATGTGTAGATTTTTTTTTCTTTTAGCAGGTGCTCTCCTTCATTTATCTGCATTGCATTTCCTGTGCCTTGAGTTGTCCTTTAGCTAGATTATTTTAGGTTCTTCAAAGCTTTTCACTACTGTGGTCACAAATTTACTAATTTGAATATCTTTTTTGACATCTGTGAATGTTTTTACCTGACCTTCATCTTCCATAAATCACCAAAAGTCATAAAGTCTGAGTTCCAGGAAATTCAGTTGCTTGGATGATGGAAAGAATGCTTCTTATCCAGTGTGGATAATATGGACATGGTTTTTCAACTGTGGTAATAGTTATCTTAATAATATCTTGTTCTGATACCCTAACTCAGGCCAAATCTGTTACTACCACATAGGTTGTGGTACAACATTACACCTTTTGGACCAGCTGATACCAACCAGAGGTTCCCATCACTCTGTGCTGATGCCATGGTCCAAAGCCTCTGAAGGAAGCCTGTTTTCTTTTTAAGGAGCTTTAAGGAAAAAGGGCCTGAAATGAACATTTTCCTTTACTACCCACCTCTCAGTTTGGAAACACTCATGTGTTGACTTGAAGAGCATGTTTCAGCTTCAAAATCCCTTTCCATGATTCTGAGAGGTTAGAAGAGAAACCCTTGAGCAGAGAAGAACTGAGTCTGGGGAATAACTGCAACAGAAGCTCTGGGGGAATATCCTACCAAGCCAAATTTCTTGAGGTTAAGGAAAGCTACCAAAGCCACATATCCCATATTGCAGTTTCTCTTTGGAACAAATTACACTCCCTTTAGCTGAACATTAATATTTTAAGCATGAGTTTTATTCTGAAATATATTTTAAAAGATCAGTTACAGTTAATTTAAATAGCTTGTTTGATTGATGGATGGCATATGTTTGTCAGACCAGTAAGCTGCACTGAACTGTAACCCAAGAATCAGATGGTTAATTACTGCAGTTCCATTCAAGAACTGATTGGGAAACCAGGTGCTCGCTGTGTACACATTAGGTAGAAGTTTCTGAGAACAAGGTGCCTCTGTAAGATTGTTGTTCCACCTTGAAACTATGTTGAACTTATTAGAGTGGAAAGAGAGTGGCATGAAGAACATCTTAAGAGGGCAAAAAGATTATTAGTGTCTGGGCTGCTAGGCTGCTGTTCTGAGCTCTAGGGAAGTTTCCCTTTTTTCTCCCCTGTGTTTAAGTAAGTATGAAATACCTGTGAAACACTTTTTCTGATGTGCCAGGAGTACTTAGACAAATCTTTCACATATCAAACCTTACTGTATCCTATTGATTATTTCCTGTAAGCCTTTCCTTGTACATCTCAGTAACTGAATGCTGTTGTATGAAGGGAAGCTACCTGATTCATCATTAAGCCTTTCATTTTCTGACAAAGTTGCCATGGCTGCATATTTCCCAATAAGTTCCTCATTCCTATTATCTTGTTCATGAAATTTGTAGAGTTTCCAGTGTCCATGAAATCAGGAACTATAAAAAATAACCAGAAATCATGCTAGTATCTGTCACTTGCTATTCTTCTGTTTTCCAAGCTTGTCATCCAGTTAGGGAACATAAGATACACTGTGTGACTAGTCCAATACCAGTAACAGACAGCAACTTGTCAAAATGAACATTTGCAGACAACCCACAGCATAATTTTTTTTTCCTCAAGTGTTTGAGAACACTTACAAATAACAATTACATTCAGGAAAGCCTGAGAGTACCATTCAAATCAACTAAGTCTGAACTCATATTTTTTACTCTGTATTATTTCATATTCTGAGTGTGATGTGTACATCTTTATGTATAGGATTAACCAGAGACAAAACAGAATGCAGAAAGCCAGACTGCTCTAAGATAGCAGTCCTCTGGTTGGCAAAAAAGATATTAAAAATTATATGTCTAAAATCTCCTACTAAAATCTGTCCCTCCATCATGATGCATTAGCAAGACTTGCATGCTATGAAGACTGAGTTTTGCTGGGTGTTTGAAAAATCTGACTGCAGATAATTTGCCTAATATTGTGCAGCAAAGACAGGAGTGAAAACTACATCTCCAGAAACCTAACTGGCAGCCAAGGGACACAGGTCCCTTCTTGCATCCCAGCAGTACCACAGCTCAGCTTGATTCCAGAAGGACTGGTGATCATCCAGCTGAAATTCAGTGCAAACATCAGGATTAGCATGAGAAAAAATGGTGATATTTCAGTCCCCAGGTGGTTGGTGGGCTTGAATGCAGGTTCCCTGCAGGCCTGGCAGCAGTGCAGAACTCCAGCTCAAGGCTTCAAGGTGTTAGTGCAGGCTCAGCTCGTGGAAAATGTGGAGCCCCCAGAGCTATGCACTGAACACGCTCACATAACTCCAGCACAGTGAGTACATTGGTGATAAACATGATGCTGGTATTTCACTGTCAAAAAACCCAGAGGAAATGTGGATGAGGCACTTAATGCCATGAGCACCCTGCTCCCAGTCTGGAGATGGGTGGAAAAATGGAAATCCCACATCCTGAACTCACAGTGCTTCTGTACAATTCTATTTTTCCTGCTTACATTCTGTCACACTGGCAGCTTCTGCAGCAGGCTGCAGGGCCCAGCCTGAGTGTTGTGTGGGGCACAGGGCACAAACCCCAGCAGGCTGAGTGGAACAGCATTTACTTTGCCTTGCTGTGTCACTTGGGTGAAGGTACCAGCAACACCTTTACTCCGTTCATGCCTCTGGAAACTTGGAAACTCTTGGTGCCAGGCCATGGTGCTCCAAGGCTGGGCACTCTGCCCTTACAGGACTCTAACACATGCAGTACAGACCACCTGGAGGAAGGCAAGGGGGGGCCACCAAGCAGAATCCACAGAACAATGTGCCAAGCAGGGACCCACCCAATGGCGGCCTGCAGGAAACATGTGGGACAGATCTTGGGGCTGGATTCTGCCCATTGTCAAGATTTGGGGGAGATATGAATCCTGCACTCAGGATTTGCTGCCCTTCTCTCCCTCTTCCCCTTGAAGTTATGTCCTAAAACCTTTATTCCAAATGTAGACAAAGGGAAGTACCAGGCCATTCAGAATAGAAAGGAGGCCTCACCAATCCTTTTCCAATGGGGTGCAAGCCCCTCTTGGAGGGAATTTGAATTCCCATTTGCTACAAAAACCCTTTGACAACTGGGCTATCAGCTCTTACCATTGGAGGCAGAGTTAGTGCTCCCAAACTCCTATTTTGCATAGTGAAATCAAGCACCCACTGGTCTAATAAACAAGAAAACTAAAATGGACACAGCTGTGCCTGGTGCTCAGGCATGTACCTCCCTGCCTCAAGGCAGGTTCGTGGGGCCAGCCCACCTGCCACCGTTTGGGAGGCTTCTCAGAAGAAGCTGCCTCCCCTTGCCCTGGGCAAGGCCAGCCAGGAGATACCTTCTCCCCAGGAGGCAGAAGGCTGCCTGTCCCTCTGACACCTCTCATCACCTCCCCTCCCTTTCCACAGTAGGTGTGTGTAAGTCTCAAGGACTTCCACACACGCTGTCCCCAGCTATTCATCTCCAGGGTGAGCAGTTGTTGGCTGCAGCCCCTCGGGTTTAGTCACCTGCCTTACCAGTGCCAGTAGACATTTAGGCCACTTGATTGCACAGGCTTGCAGAGTTGGGTTTCTGAGGGCTCAGTCTCCAACAGCAGCTCCTTGAGAGCCAGGAACTGCCTCCTAGACCATAGCACCACCAAAAGCTCTCCCTGGAGACCTGAGAGAGCAGTTTGAGGCCAAGCTCTTAGGCAGGAGGTCTTATTTCTTGTTCATGGGTGTAGCTAGTTACATAATAGAAAATATTAGGTTAATTATGGCCCAGATTTACCCTGGCATAAAAGCAGGTGGAAGCAGTTACATCAAGAGTGATCCCTGGCAGGGCAGGCAGCAAAGATGATGCAGCCCTGTGGGAGGGTACTGCAGTTGTACACACGGTCACTGTGTGTCCTGCTTTGCAAGGAGAAGGCTGAGGAAGGACAAGCTCACTGATTCAAAGAGAAGCCAGAGGAGACTATGCAGGGCCTGTATTCTGAATCAGACTAACCCTTGGCAGCTTCTGGCAGCAGGAGGCCTCTCAGAGCAGAAACCAGAGGAGTAAGGTCTTTGAGGACTGGACGTGACAACCAGGTAGCAAACGGAAAGGTGCAAAGCTGGCAACACTGTAATGTGGGATTACTGTAATGAAAATGCTTTTTCCTCCTGGGGCAGAGAAGTCCAGTGAGAAGAATATTTTGGGACTTTATTTCCCTTTCAAACTATGGGGGGAGCAGAGCTGCTCTTGTTCCCAGGCCTTGATCCCACCAAGTACCCTGCTGAGGAGTGTTGAAGCACCTTTTCTCAGACTATTTGCAATGATGGTTTATTTTCCTGCCCAATCTTTAACATTCTGTCAGAGTTGCTAGTGTTATACCTCTGGTTGCTCAGTCTCTATTTGGTACATGGATAAGGTAAAGCATGACACAGCCCCTTGTGAGTGTGCATTGAGAAGTGCTCAGAAAGGCACCTCTTCTCATACTGAAATGGCAAACATCAATGCAGGTCTGCATCTAAACTCAGTGAATAAAGAAAATAGGGGAGAAAATCACTAATGGTGTGTGAGCTGAGGCTGTGGGGCCACCTCCTCATCCTGAGGTGGCTGGGTGCAGGTTCTGGAAGAAGACTTAGTAGGGAAGTTGCAGATTTAGGAGTCTACTTCAGGAGAGCAGATTTGGGCTTGTTTAGGGAATTGCTAGGCAGAGTTAACTTGGAACCCAGTGGGGAAAAGGTGCCAAGAATCTGGCTAGCTTTTAAAGAAAACTCCAAGAGGTGAGAAACATAACTTCCTGTTGGGCAGTCAGGCCAAGAGTGTCAGGAGAAGAACTGCTTGCCTGCAGAAGGAGCTTTTTCAATGATAGAATGGTTTGGATTGCAAGGGACTCTAAAGACCTAGGCTTAGTGGCAGTTCTGCTTGAACAGGTGACTGGGCAAAAGACCTCTTGAGGTCCCTTCCAACTTTGTCTTTTGTGGTTTTTTGATTGGACCTGCTTGTGAAAGAAATGGAGGTGGATTTCTTCTGCCCCAAACCAGCTGCCACAGCCCTTGGCCAGGTGCAGCACACTCATGCAGAGAGCCTGAGGCTCGCTGGGGCAGGTGGTCCCATGCAAGCCAATTGTTCCCATCTGGGTGGGAACAGCCAGTTACAGGACATGCTGATGGGTGCTAGCCATGAGAAACCACACTGACCCAGCAGGGCCTCAACCACCTGGCACAGTGTGGCTGTGACATGGAGGTGACCACAGGGCTGGACAACAAGGAGCTGCACAGGAAGCATCACTGGTAGGGTGGCTTTGGGGTAACATGGCCAAAAACAGGATGTGTGGTGGTTGTGGGCATGGCAAACCTGACATCTCTCTCAGAACTGTGCTATTCCAGAGCAAGGTTTTTTCCTTCCTCTGGCCTGATTGTTGAGCCCCCAGCAAGGCCGTGCTGTTCTGCTGGGAGACAAAGGACTTCATCTGACCAGGTTAGCCCCATTCCTTCCCCTTACCTGTCCTGATTTTATAGATTTGCTGTGCCTTTGTTGCCTCTGTTCTTGTTGCTCCCTCTCTCTCCATGCTTTTGCCTTATTTTGGCTGCAGCAGCCACAGTTGTTCAATTTATTCACTTGCCACTACAGGGAAGGCACCAGGAGGAGCTGGGGGAAGGGGAGCCGTGGCAGAGTGTGCAAGTGTGCATATCTGTGTGTGTGAGTGTGTAACACATCTCCAGGGCACGAGCAGAAGCAGGCTGGTTCCCCCTTGGCTGCCTCTCCTCAGAAAGAGGAGGAGAAAGTGCCAAATATCATCTCAGCAAGGGAGCTGCTAGTCAGGGAGTTGGAAATCTTCCCTCGTTTCAGAGCTCTGAAGAATGTAAGTCTTATTCAAGTTTTTCATGGCTCCCCTGCATCTTCAGAGAGCTGAAGTAATTTTTCTCAGAAAGTGTGATGTTCATTAGGATGGTGAATGAGGCAGAAAACTTGCCAGGTATTTAAGACAGACCACAACTGGATGGACTGGATCCAGCTGTCAGGCGCCTTCAGAGAAAACATGTTGAACTCCACCAAGACAGTTAGGTGAGGTAGGATTACCTCCTTTGCAGAGCCTTCCTATACCACACTGGGAACATCCATGGGTAGTCTTAATGTAGGGTTTGGACACTGTAACTTAAAAACTATGAGAAAATCTTCATTCTGAGTGCCATCAGGAAATAAGAGATGTAATTTTCTCCACTTGGGGAGCCTTTACAATCTTTCTCCATAACAAAGAACTAAAAAACCAAGACAGCTCTGCATGGACAGATAATACAAGTGCTTTCATCACATAAGCCATCTTGATTTATGTGCCATAAATCAAATGTGGGAGCTCAAGTCTTTGGCTGGGACCTCAGCACTGGTGGTTGTACACCATGAGAATTTGCCTATGCAAGAAAACCTCATGGCTGAGTAGTAATTTTTATTTCTATTTGATCAGAGACAGTCAAATCTGGGCTCAAGGCTGGCCTGGTTTTCCTGTCCTAGCACGCACTATGAAATAATTGGGATTTGATTTGTTTGGATGATGCCATCTTACAGAAAAAATCCTTCAAAACCAGGATGAAGTCTGCATGAGACCTCCTGTGGCTGGTGCTGTGGGTGGCACAGACAGGCAGCTCATGCTGGACACCAGAATTTGAGATCCTCAAATTTACACAATGTGTAAAACAGAATGTTGTCCTCTTCATCTGCATCCTTAAGGGAATGACTTTATATGTGGTCTTAACTACATGGAAATGGCATTTCAAATTTTCTAAGAAATTTATTTATTTATTTATTTATTTATTTATTTCCCAGGAAGAACCTATCTCTTTAAAATAATATTCCTGGGATGTTGAGGCAAGGCAGAATGACACAGGAGTTACAGATACTTATTGTTTTGCTGCTGCAGAGCACTGGAGAGTAAGAGCTGCTTGCTACTCCACCTGAGGAGTGAATTAAACACAGGAATGTATAACTTGCTGTGAAGGTATCTTGCCTTTAAGATCTTTTCACCCTTTTTTGCTTTTAACAAAAACAACCCCAGCTTTGTAAAGAACTGAATTACTCATTCCAGACTGACAGATTGCCTTCCCATTTCTGCTTTATTCTGAGCAGTTGCATTTTTCAGCTGATACCTGGAAAGAACATCGTCTCTTAGGAGGCTGCATAGGATGGTAAGAAAATACCTGCCTAGATGAGTCACTGGGGAACAAAAAGGGAGAATGAAAGCTGGAAGCATTAAGTTGCAAAAGAAGAAAATCAGCATAGAGTTACTGTATCCAAGATCTGCAGTTTAACAAGAAAAACATTTAATTTTTTAATAAAACAAAAACCATTGGGGCAATAGAGAAATCATGGAGGGAATTAACTGAAAAAAGTTGTTAACACCTTGGAGGCTCAGGTTAGCTTGCCTGGAGGTCAGGTATGCATCTTCCATGCAGTCCTTCCTACTTGTACAGGTGGGGTAACACTGTAAAACAAAGAGACAGCTGGTGGTAAGTACATGTATGTGGATGCCTGTGTGTGTGCAGCATTGCTAACACAGCTCCTGAGAGCACCAGCAAAGGAGCTTTCACTGTAAAATTAAGTGATTTTATTCCTCACAGCTGCCAACCAAAGTCTGAAGCGTGACTGTTTACATGGCACAGGTCACTGCTCCCCTTGTGCTACAGGGCAGCCCCAGCTCTGGGGCTCTGGGGTTGCCACTGGGCTGTGCTTTGGGGCACCAGCTCCTGCTCATGACACCCAGCATCCTGTTCCCCAGCACCACAGTCAGACCTGGATGGCAGCACTTGAAACAGATTGACCCAAGCTCTATCAAGCTGTAAGACAGAAACAGAATACCACTTACAGCAAGGTCAAAACATTTGTCCTCCTTACCTGCTAATAGGGTGGAAAAATAATTAACAAGGGGCAGTGTTGACCAGCATGAGGGGAACTGGGCAGATCACTGGTATGCAAACCAATATTCTCCATGCATGCACCCCTGTGTTTGTTCACACTGTTCTTAAAGATTTCTTTGCAACCATAAGGTGTTTTCCCATACTTTTTTTGTTAGTTTAAATGAGCCTCAAGAGAAAGTAGAAGGTCTTGAAAAGGACACAGGCTCACCCAGAGAGGCCTGGTCTATCTCAGAAGCTGTTCCTAAAGTTGCAGAGAGCTTGAAGTCTCCTGGCTTGACTGTGCTGCTTTAAAAATCACCTTTTCTGAGTTACACAGCTGATTCTCACAGGAGATGCCTATGGCTTTGTTGGTCTCTCATAGCTAGAGCTGTAATTTTTGCACTCAGTGGTTGTGTAAAATAAGTAACTCAAGAGGCCATGTCATTAACCACCAGCTGTAATTAGCAACCTCACTTTAATGGCCCTGTGTCCCCATTCAGAGTGCCCCAGAGCTGCTGGATGGTGGTCAGTCACAAGCACAAGTAATCTACTTGCAGCAACAGTCTTGGCAATAGTGAAACTATGGAAGTTCCATCCCAGAGTCTGATACATGTCTCTCCAGACTGGGTGTGAGCTTCCCACAGTGTGCCTTTCCAGGATCCTGGAGTGTCTGGCTCAGTAGCCAGAGGCTGTGTAGCACACTGTGCTAGCCTGGCTTGCCATAGGGTGAGATACAGTTTTCCATAACCACACTGGAATGAAGTTATTTGTCATAATCTGAATAAGAAGAAATTTTGTTGGGGTTCCCAGGTAGATCAGGAGTAAAAAATGAACCTCCTCCAGATGTGCTCAAGCTCTGCCTCATCTTGTCTATGTTGTACTAAGGCATGAGTAGACAATGACCTGCAGACCATCTCATCACAGGCATGTGGGATGCATCATGCCCTTATTACTGTCTGCCCTCTTTTGCACTTCCCCTTCCAGTTCCATTTGCTCTTCAGCCTCAACTCTTAAGTTTTGCATGTGGTTTCAATTTAGGTTTATTCTGATGTGAAATACTGGTAGAGCGTCACTGGGAATGAACAATGAAGCCTCTGATAGATGCTTGGGCAAAATTCCTGCTGGGATCAAAGCCCTGGCTATACCTGGATAAGGACTTCAGCCTTAAATCTGTGTTTGCATTACAACCATCCCTGCTGGGGTTGCAGCCAGCAGTTGTACAGGACTTCAGCTAAGATGCTTGAAAAGCAAGTCCTTTGGAGGCACGGTACCCCTGAAAGAATGGAGCTTGTTTTGCCCTTGAAGTGTTTTCTCCTAATCCTTATCTCACCCCATGAACTCTTTTTGATTGTTCCTTCCCCTCCTCTGCTCAACTATAGCAGAGGAAAATGAATGAATAATTTTTTGTGAGTGCACTGGCCTTTGGCCAGCATCCAACCCATGACAGCAGCAATAAAATAAAGTATCATATAGCAAGATGTCCCTGCTCATTGCAGGGTCTCAGACTAGATGATTTTCCAACCCAAAATATCCTGTTTTATGATTCTGTGATAATCAAAGCCTTTCTCAACATGCAGACTAATGGGGAGAAATGGACTCACGGGATTGCTTCACATACATTGGGGAGGATTTTGGATGCCACTGGAGGGGCACGAGACACTGCTACTGGAGAAGCAAGGCAGAGGAGGTGACCACACAGGCAGGAGCAGTGGTCTGTAGGACCTGAGGGAGCTGAGGCACAGAGCCTCTTGCTCTGTGCTGCCCAGGGAAGCAGCTCTGTCCTGTGGCCCCTTCAGTGGCCAGGGATGCAGCAGGGCCAGCAGCTGCTGCCAACAGCTGCACCATAGCTGCCCAACTCTGCACCTTGGTTTCTCCCATGAACAGAAGAAACCTCTGGGCACTGAAATATTGCTTAGTGCTCAATCTGTGGGACCACACCAGGCTGGTTTTACTTATCCTGGAGCAAATCAGCTGCTTTTATTGCAGGTCCTTCTGACTTTGCCTGTGTAGGAGTAAAGAAAATTGCCGCTTGACTTTTTCCTGTGGAGCCTGCAGTGTGATGGGATATATTTAATCTGAACAGGCTGGCTAATGCAGCCCTTTGAATCAGGTTTGGCTTTGATTAAGTTCTAGCACATGTTTGGGGCCAGCAGATTCTTTTCACAATAGCACTTTATGGCTCTGCACATTAGGACCCTCTCAGGGCCTGGTGTACAGCCCAGCATGGGCAGCCTCAGCCTGTTCAGTGCTCTCCTGCCTGGTCTCTGGGGCTGTGCTGGCACAGGAGGCGCTGGGGGAAGCACTCCCGTGCAGGAGGCAGAGGCTGTTGCTGTGCAGTCTGCAGAATTCCCATGGAGATAGTGCTTGGCATGTATCTGAAGTTCACCTCCACACACAATCAGGAGCACCTCTTATCTTGCTACTCAGCCTGCAAAACTTCTTATACTTGAGTGGACTGATTATAACCCAAATAGAGTGACCAGGGGGATTTCCGAGGGCCCTGGAGCATGGTTACCTTGCTTTATTCCAGCTACAGGCTGCTTTATGACTGTCTTTAGGAAAGATTTCCTTTTAAATAGGCATATTTGTTTAGTTTTGAAGTGGAGGTAACTTATGCAATCAAGGTCAACAGTCTCAGATGAATTTCTGGTTACTTTTATGGAAGAAAAGTTGCCTTGTAAGGCATGTGACCCCAGCAGCAAGCTATCTCTTGATGCAGAAGTTGTTTGTCCTCCCTCTGAGTGAGCAACCTGGAATGAATGATAACGAATAGATGCTTATCCTGAAATGACTGGGAGCTGCAGTGGCAGGAGCCAAAATGGGACTTTGACATGAGAGGTGGATGGAGCAAAGGAGAGGGGATGGGCTTGGCAGGTCCACCAGTGATCCCTCGAGTGGTTGGGTCTCCACACCAAAACTAGCACAGGCATGAGCAGCTCTGAGTAATGGTGATTTGTGGTGAATCTGGTGGTGTGGATTTCAAGGAACAGGAGCTCCAGATTCCCAGCAACATGCACAAGTCCTGCCCTTTGTTTTTGCCAGCTCAGCAGAGAGACAGAGCGGGAGCCTGGAGAGCAAGGCTGGTATTTGTACAGTCATTATGGGAGGGATAGGTAGGGAAATAGGATGGTGAGAGATCACCTATTCAAAGCATTTTTGCAGGGACTTCTGTTCCTGAGAATCTGCACCTGTGTCTTGCACATCACACTGCCTGTTTGAATAGCACCCTTTTGGAGCCAAACCTTTTGTGTATTAACCATCAGTACTCAACCTGGAAGCAAACTAAAAAGCAAAGTATAACCTCATGGTAGGATAGGTATGGGCCATCCACAGGAGTTCCCAGGTCCTGGAGGGAACCCAGCAGTTTTAATTGGCCTTGAAAAAATTGTGTAGAATTCAAATATCCTAGTTGTTTTCAAGACTGGAGAAACATTATTTACTAGACTGATGCCTATGAGAGTTACCACGATTTGAGTAGTAATTAATTGTAAGGTGCAGGAGCTATGGGCCAGATGAAGTCTGTGGGACTGATTAAGCCCTTCTCCATATCAGTAGCAGCAGCAGACAGAAAAAAATAAGGACTCTGACAGAAGAATGTGATGAATCCATCAAGCAGCATAATCAATCTGCTGAGAAATGAGCAAGCAGCCAGTGTGATGTGTGGATGGTGTCACTGGGAAGGCAAGGGGACAGCACAGTGCCTGTTGGCATGACCTGAGATGTCAGCAGTTTGCCAGTTGCTCGGGGAGCCTGTCCCTCACAGGGCAGCCTGCAGCACGATGCAGCTGCCCAACAGCCTGGTGCCTGGGGGCTCCTGCCCACTGCCCTTGGCTCAGCCACAGCCCAGGGCCTTCTGCCCAGCTTCCCCAGTGCCAGGCTTTAGTGCCATGGCATTTGAAGACAAAGCCAGCTGAGGAGTAGCCACAGGTCAGCTTCCTGTTGTTGCTCTGGGCAGCAAACAAGGTTGGGTTGAAGGATCGATCAGCCCCACTTCAACCAGGCTGCTACAGGATTATGTTTTCTTTTCTTTTGAAAGACAGAAGAGAGAGAAGAGTCAGAATTCCCTAGAATGTGTATTGAACTTCAAAGCAAGACACCACGGTGTGTTTCTGTAGGACTTACAGCTCTGTGCTCTGTTTGCCAGCAGTGGGAATGGACATGTGGTGATTGACCCAGCCCCAGAGCTGGGCACAGTGCTGGTGGCCCACCCATGACACTGATTTCCAGACAAGGAAATCACAAGGCACAGTAAAACCTGTTTGTTTTAGCAGAAGTGAAAATCAATATTTTCCAAGTGCTCAAGAGCCAGGCAGCAGTTGAGCTGAATAGTTATTTACAGCACTATCAGAAGGTCTTACTCTCCATTTCAGACATAGCTGCAGCTCCCAACAAACACCTGGGCAGGTGTGTTTTGAAAAGGTCCTTGATGCAGCTCCTGCAATAAGCACAGCCAAGCTATCCATGAGTTAGCATATTGGAGAGACAAACCAGCAGTACAGGAATAATCCAAATCCAACCCAGCACCATCTGCCACACGAGGCACTGCGGCTGTATACAAAACCCTCATTAGTACCTGATGAGAGGGAGGCTGGGCCCACAAATAATCTATTTGCAATACAGGGTGTGTGTGATGCTGTCAACATCCGTGTGGCTCATGAAAAGGGGAAACTTGTCCCCGGTGGCAGCTCTGCAAGACCTGCAGGAGAACCAGGGGGCAGGTGTGGCACCTCCTGGGGCTGCAGAGATTGAGACTTGGACATTGGCAGGGACCAGCCTGGGGAAGCCTCGTGGTGCATAACAACACCCAGATAGGCTTAATTGCTGTCCCATAGGCCCGTGTTGGTCAGGGTGAAGGTCAAAAGCAGTGTAACCATGAGGAACCAACATAAAAGCAGCCACATTCATCTCCCTTGCCCCAGGCTGGGAGCTTCCAGGGACATGGGGCCAAACCTGAGCACCACTGACTGTACTACACCCACTGAGCTGCTCACAGTGGCACCTGCCATGGCCCCAACAGGTCCTGTCAAATCCATCTTTGTCTGTGGTGCCTAAGGTGTGGCAGGGCCCAGCACTTGCTGTGCCAGTGATGCTTCCAGGAGGGGGCAAGGAGTGACTTGACATTGGCAGAGGGAGTGCCATTTTAGCTGTCTTCCCCCTCAGCTCCCTCTGCCCAGCATCTCCATGTGCACACAGTGGTGGGGGTCTGCTCTCCCCTTGGGCAGGGGGCATTTGGGGCTCAGGTGGCACTGTGGGGTAGGGAGGGTGGCAACAAGGGTGGTGGAGCTGCTCTGGGGGCTGCAGGGAGAGGACAGCCTCACCCTCCTCCCTTCCCTCCTGCTCACAGCTTGCCAGCAGACAGCCCAGGGACTTGGAGGCAGGATTTGTCCCTTGGAGGTGGAGGGACAGGGCTTGGGGACTGCCAGCTGCCATGAGATGACTGCCAGGCTCAGTGGGAAAGACTGCATCCAGGGTCAGCTCCTGCTCCTGACTGTGGCAAAGACAAGCTTGTGATCTACAGTGGGCACTGGTGTGAGGCCAATGTGGTTAACATCATTATTTTTTATTGCTTTATTTTTAGCTGAGCATTTATGTTTGTGTGATCTCTCCTGCTGGGCAGCTCTGGCTCCTCGGGGAGGTCCACAAGCAGGCATGGCACAGTGAAATCCCAGCTCAGGGGGGAGACAACACTGGGCAGTGGGTGGGGTCAGGCACAGGAGGATTGGAAGGGGAGAGGATGGCAACTGAGACTTCAGAGCAGAGACATTCCAGATCTATATATATATAAAAAGTAATTAAACAGAGGGAGGCAGAATTAAAAGGTCACTTCGGGGCTGCCACATGGTAGCATCTTTTAAAGCTATCATGCAATGCAGCCTGGTGTAAGAGCACAGCCCTATTATGGGTTATTGCACTACAAGCTCCCTCATTTTCTCTCTCCAGATAGTGAAACACAAGAGTCTAAATCAGGAAGGCAGTTTTCCAAATGCAAGGCCCTGTGAAGGGTGAGGGTGGAGAGGCACTGAGCTGCAGCAGCCACTTGGCCATGTAAGACAGGGAAGGGAGTGCTTCCTTGCCTTTGCTCTTTGCCTCAGGGACCCTGCCTGTCCTCAGGGCTTCTCCTGGGAGGAAGAAGCCATGGTACAGGGCCATAATTGCTTTATTTTCTTTTTAAAGGAGTTAATCCAAAGAAGAACTGGACTGTGCCTTCTCCTGCTCCTTGTTCAATACCTGGGATGTTGGCTGCCTCCCTCCCCTGCATTCTTCTCTCTCATGATCCCATCGTGGCATTGCAGCCTCTAACACCCTCTGACACCCAAAGCTGTGCCTTGCTCACCAAATTTCCTGCTGTCATACAGTTCATCTTCCCTTTCCCAGTGCAGCCTCTTGAAAAGTTACTTTCTGGTTCAGTCACCACCTTTGCTTCTCTAGATACCTTGTTCATTTTCATCTGTTTTCTTTTGCTTTATGTGTTCTCTTGCTTGTTGGTTGGGTCAATCACAGGCCAAGAGGTGGCAAGGGACTTTTATTGTGCCCATGTCAGCAAATGGGATTTTCTTGGTAGCATGGGACACTGTGTTTGTCTGGGGAAAGGGTAGGAGTTCAACCATTCCAGCTATTTCTTTTAAAGTCCTTTTAAAGTCCTAAGTTTGCTGAGCCTTTTTAGAGCCTGGAGCAGTTCTTTGTTGGTGCAGTTTCTCTGCCTCTCAGCTCGCTCTGTTTCAGAGCTAGATGATTTCAAGAATTATAGCTGGAAAGCATTGGAACAGGCAGGCATACTTCACCTCTCTTCACAATTACAGCACTTGCACACTTAGAATGATTTAGTTCATTTAGCATTTAAAATTCCACACAAATTCAGGAGCACAGGGGGATACAGTAGTCTGAATTATTTCCTGCCAAGTAATTCTGCTGTGAAGACTGCCAAGGCTGCCCGAGGTGTGCTGGGGGCAGAAAGCTTGCTCCACTGCAGTTCCAGGATCCACATCTTCAGCTCTGGAGAAGGAGTTTCTATGGAGACATTTGCAGTAAACAAATGTGTGGCTTCCCCAGCACGTGCAGGCACTGCAGCCCCAGCCCTCCACTTGGCAGGGGCTGATACCTATGAACCCCACCCAGCCCATGCCCCTGCTGCCAGCAGGGCTGTCTTTGCACCTTGGAGGGTGGCAGGTAGGAGGAATAATTCCCAGTATTTTAGCTAGGGGATGAATTTTGAGGGGTCCCAGCATGGTATCATGCTCTCCTGGCAGAATAAACAAAACTCCCATTAAATGTTTGTGTACATATAGCCAGGGAGGGCCACAAAATCCTACACAAAAGCAGAGCAGTGGTTTCATGCCTCTTCCCAGGGTGTCTCCCACGCCCTGTACCCCTCTCCTGCATCTCCCCATGCTGCAGTGCCCATAATTAGAGACCTGTACCCCACTTGACAGTGCCGAGCATCAATGGGCTCCAATCCCCAGGTCTGCAGGGAATTAAAACCCCTCCTCTGAGTCTTTGAACCACTTCTTCCCTGAGATGGCTCAGCAAACCAGAAGACGAGGAGATGATGATACTCAGTTACCTTCTTCTGGGTTTAAAGTCATTTTTCCACTCCCTTGTGATGCCCCAGCAGAGTTTTTCTGGTTTATTCACGATGGACATTTTCTGTATGAGTAAAATGTCTGGATTTTTCTCACATAAGTAGGTATGAGAGCTCCAGTACCCCAGCCAAATACTGCTTGTGTAATAACCAGAAACTGTGCTATAGCTTCAATATTTTTCTTGTTAAGGCTTCTCTTGCTGCTCTAACTGTGCTCTACATCCCCTCTAGGACTGCAGCAATGCATCACGCTGGGCTGCTCAAAGGCTGCTGCTTCTCTGGGAAGGACTGTCTGTCACCCAGGTCTAAAGCTGAGGCTTGAAGATATAAAATATGTGAAACATTTTGCCATTATTAGGCTAAAGAGCAAATGCAGCCACCAGTAACTTTGATCCCAGAAGACCAACACAAAACAAAGCAGGGATTCACCAGCTGAGTGCACATCCTTATTTTTATCATGGCATCCAACAGAGCAATTGCTAATGGACCTGAACAAAATCTGACCCATATTGATTTCCACATTCTGAGCTGAGATGGCTTAGGTGCCTGGCTGCAGCTCTCCAATAGTACCATGCCCTTGAATCTCAATGTGAAAAAGAGATAGAAGAGGCCCTTAGGATACTGGTAACACCTAAGTATTGCAGACAGGAAAGTCAGACCGAGTCAGCTGAGTCTCTGCCCTTGTTTCAGCCTTGGCTTGTGCTTTGTGGGGGGACAAGGGAACAGGCAGGTGGCCATGGGGTGCTGGAGGTGTCTCAGGGAACAGCAGACATGCCCCATGCTGTACAGACCAGAGTGTGCTGTGCCAGTTAATGGCTGGTGCAGCTCCAGCCTGGAAGTGGCTGCTGCAGCTCAGCCTGCCCAGGAGCTGTGCTGCCTCACCATGGGCACTCACACAGAGGGGCTGCATGAAACAAAGGCCACATCACATTGAAATCCCCTGATTCTTGCTCAGCTGTAAGAAAAGGTTATTTGAGCACTTGATGGAAACACCACATGCTCCAGAACCAGGCTGATAGCACGGTTTTAGATATCCATCCCTGCCTATCACTTCCTAAGACCCAGTGCCCTCTGTGGCACCTGGTGGGATTGTCAGCCAGGCCATGGCCCTTGAGGGTCCCTCATGTTTTGGGATTGCAGCAGGACTATGGCTTGATATCTCAGTATGACCCTCAACCCCTCTCACCCACCCACTGCCCATGGGTGATGGGTGAGTGGTCCCCACATGTTGCCCCCCAGCCTGGGCAGAGGCTGCTGCTGCAGCTGCTGCTGCAGATGAGTGCCCCACTTTCAGCCAAAAGAGTTAATGAGGGTGCCCTGTTCCTGCTTGCTTTTCTAGTTCCCTTCCTTTGAGAGTTAATACATATCTTGCTCTATTTTTTGCACAATAACAACAGCGCAGCTCAGGAGAAATCTGCACGAGGTAAAAAAAAAGACTATGTCAGCCAACTGTGGCTTGTTTTATTCACCTGAAAATGGCTGGAAATTGGAGGAGTGCTGGGACAAGTGCCTCCTGGGTGTGCCCTGCTCCTGTCAGCACATGGGCTCTGCTGCAGGCAACTCCCATGCCCAGCTGACCTGACCCTAAGTGACCAACCTCACCTTCTTACGTAAAGGCACTTACTGAATATGGGTTATAAAACTCAGCTTATTGGTTTCCAAGAGACACAGCTGTCCCAGCACCCAGCCTGCATATCACTCAGCTATGTTGTGGGGAAGAAGCATCTTCTGATCAGAGATGTTGCCATGGCCAGCAAGGGGAGTGGTGACATCTGACAGGTAAGCCAGTCTGGAGGAGTCCCTTTTTCCTAGCCTTGTGCCTTGCTGGCAGTGATATTCTGGGGAGCTGTTTGCAAGAGGTCATGGCAATAGCCTCAGCCAAGTTACCTCTGCTCTCCTGGGACCACTTCATAACCCTTTGATTTCTTTAAATTAATTACTGCTATGAGAACTCAATGGCAAAACATTTGTACAGGCCTTGATATTGTTGAATGCTGGCTATGCTATACAAACAGTTCCTGTGAGTGAGGTTAGGAAGAACTGCCACTATAGACCAAGGCTGGATATACAGGCCTTCTTAAACCAGAGACCTCTGGCAATATGAAAATAATCTTGTTAGAATAATTAATATGTATTAGACATGGTAGGTAAAGAGATGGGAGAGTGAAGGGAGCAGGTATTTGCTCTGCAGAAATTCAGCAATTGAGGAGAGACCCTGTGATAAACCGAATGAGTCAGAACCGTGAGCATCTCTGCAGCACTTAGGGTGGGAGCTCAGCTCTAGCAAACGTGGGTTATTTGGGTTCTGCTGCTGTTATCAGCTTGGCAGCCTTCAGAAATGATGCCCGAGCTGTCAAACAAGGTGCAGAAGTGTTTTCAGCTTCTCTGACGGCAGGATGCAAAGAGAACAGAGCTGCCTTTCTGGAGCTTGCTGCTGGTCACTGCCTGGTGGCTCACACTGCCTCCCCACAGCGATCCAGGGGGTTTCTCAGCTGGGGCCACTGTGCTCTGAGGAACCCAGGGGCTCAGCTGGCCGAGGGAATGGTGGCTCACAGCCCAATGCCTCGCTGCAGAGGTGAGAGATGCCCTGCCTCTGCCTCAGCACCTGCGCACGCAGCAGCCCGGTGCCTGCTAATCAGAGCCTGTGACTGCGCTGAGCCGATGCCGCCCCTTTTGCCCGGAGCTGCCTTTCCTTCTCCAGGTTAAGGGAGTACGTGCCAAACTGCTGCTGCCCCACTTTCCCCAGGAGTATGTTTACTAAGGAAAGATATACTGCACATTCCCCTGAACTTGGCTTTGTATTCCACAAGGCCAGCAACAGACCCAAGGTCATCCTTAGGAGCTGCTGGCAGGATGAGACCTCCTGGCTCCATTAAGCCAAGAGAGGAGCTGCTCTCTGAGGAACTGGTCATGCAGGAGGATGAGCCCCAGACTGAAGATGAGACAATTACAGGAGGGACTGACAAATGGAAACCACAAAAAACAGAGCTGGCGGTGTCTTGGAATATCTTACTACTTACCAGGCAAGGCAGGATGGACACTGACTGTGTCACTTTGGACAAATCTAGCCAACCTGGCTTTTTCTTGCTTTTTTTGTAGCTATTCATACAGCACTGTCTATTACTGATTGCTCTGCCAGTACCACACCAGGTTCACCATGACCCAGGAATACCAAAGGAAGGTGGATTTCAGTGGGTTTTTGTTTTTTCTGCATTAAGAAGAGCATCTGTGGTGAGGTTTCTCCATCAGGACAGGGAGACTGGCATCCTGGGGTCCTGACCTGATGCTCCAGCACGAGCACTCCACAAGCTCCAGAGCATGCCACCATGTGAAAGCTCTCCAATGAAGGCAAAGGATAAAGAGATACTTTCAGCTTCCCCTGCTTCACTGCCTTGACTCTGAAATAAGTATGCAGCTTAAGCCCTATTTGCAGCATCCTGTCCATGTCCATCACAATGCAAATTGTAGCATTCAGCAGAGCTTTTGCCATAAACCAGGAATGTTTTAATCACAACCCTATTTGATGCCGATGCCCTGAACCCCAGTGCCTTCCAGCACACCACACCATGCAGGGGCCCCAGCTCCATGTGAATACTGGGAATACTGTGGGACGCCAGCCAGAACGCTGCATGTTCTTCCGAGATGCTGGTGGGTGCCACAGGTGCTGGTTCACAGAGCTGTGCTGTTGTGCAGCCCATGTTGGGGCCATGTGAAATGAGCTCTGAGGCACGAGGAGGATGTGAAAGGAGGGGACAACAGGAGGGAAAGTCCTGCCCTACTGCAGACCCTGGTTGGCAGCACACCAGCAGGGTGATTGGTTTGCCCTGAGGGTTTGGCTCTGTGCTTTAGCTACGGTCCTTCATGGTTTTGAGAAAGAAGGAAGGATTTGGGCATGCCCTAATTAAGGGAATTTCCTGGGTACCCGAGGCATGGAGGGAAAGGAAGGTTATGGGCATAAAGACAAGTTTTCTCAAAGGAGTGGGGCCATGAGGGTTTTCTCAGCAGAGGAGTGAGCTAGGAAGAAGAAAGGATGAAAAAAGGATGCCAATACACCAGCACGTGCAGTGCCACTGACTGCATCGTGGTGACATTCAGGGAATTTGGTCAAATCTTGAAGTTGTAATGTTCAAGAAGGAAACTATTTATTTAGCTTTGATTAGTAGTAAAGAGCACAAAGGTCTTGTGTCACTCTGACGATTAATTTTCTGAGAGTCTAATACATCCAGCATTCCTAAAATCTAACATCAAACGAGGAACAAACTAACTCAGATGAGCCAGCTGGTGAATCAGCCACGAGCACAGCATCCCTCTGCTCCCCTTCACTGTGTAGGGAGCACAACCTCCACCCCTTCTGAAACACAGCAAGCAGCCAGCTCCCACAGGAGCTCTCAGGTGGATGGGGAGCAGTGCAGCTCACAGGAGCCCTTGGAGAGAGTGTTGCCTCCCCTGCATCTTTGGCTAGGTAAAAGAGAAGAGTTACAATGAAAGGGGTGTCAAGGTATAATTTTTGGACTGTACTATTTCCAGAGGATGCCAAAACTCTCCTTTTGGTTTGGAAGGACCAACTGGTCTATCCACCTCTCCTGCCCACCCCTGTGTACCCAGTGAGAGGAGCATGTCCTTCTTGGTCTGGAGGCATCCACCAGCTCTCTGCCATGCACGAGCAGTGGTTGGTGCTGGGTGAGTGATGGTGTCACAGGATCCGCGATTTCAGAGCTGTACCTGGCCAGGCTGTGCTGGCCCTGGCTCACCCCAAAAGCACCGTGTCACACAGGCCAGACCTTGTTTACAGCCCCTGGGACAGTCAGTTGGATTTACACCTCTGACCCTTCAGCTCAGAAAACTTGGCAGCACCCATCTAGATCCCCAAGTGTGGAAGCAGGCACCAGCCCTTAGTCCTACCATTAGCATTTTTGCCAGTGACCAGGACAAGCTCACTTATTTGCTGCCTCTGTCAGACAGATCTCAGCTTCATGAGCACAAGGCAGTGGGGCTGCTACATGGATATGAACCAAGTCATAACTTCAAATATCCAAATAAAACATAGTGTCTCATTTTCAAGCATCTGACAACTCTCTAGGAGCTTCTTATTTGATTTTTCAAACACTCCAGCAATTTGTCACACCTTATGGCCACATCTGCTTTTTCTGCCTTGGAGTGGAATGCAAGGAACTCATCACAAACTAACACCAGTCTTTTGCTAGAAAAAAATGTTTTACACACAGCTCCTGAGGATCAGTTGCTAGTGATCAGCTACCTAAAGACCTGCTTGAGAAGAAACTGGTGATCTGCTGGTCATGGGCTTCCTGATTTTGATATACTAACATGGATACTAGGAAATGGGGTCTACAGCTCAGGAACTCCCCTGGTTGAAATCACTCAGGGGCATAAACCTAGTTTAGGTACCATCCATTACCTAAGCTGGCAGGAGCTCTGATACTGAGCCAGTGAACAGGGCAAGGATGAGCACCAGCATCTATGGAAGGCTTGTGCCTTCCCCTGTTGATGTACCAGCAACTGAAGGTGTCCTGGGGGAAACAAAGGAAAGCAGTAAATCCAACCTGAATGAATGCCAACCCCTGACAGTTTCATCACTTCAAATTTACATCAGGTTCTAATGAAGCAGTGATGGAAGAATGGGGTTGCCTCTCTGTGTCCCTGGGGGGACTGCATCTCCTTTTGCCATGGGACACAGGGAGGATGCCTGGCCCTGCGCTGCAGGGCCGGATGCCTGCGGGGCTGCCGTTAGAGACAGTATCACAGTAACTGGTTTCCAGAGGCTGAATTTAGGTCTGTGTAGGTGGTATTTCCCAGCTGTGGGTGTCTGGCGTTGCTACCTTCCCACAGGGTTTCATATGTGGGATTAACCCCTCCACCACCAAACAACGAACTCAGCAAGCCCTCCAGTGCTGCCTGGGGCCACTGCACAGAGCACCCAGTCCATGGTCCTGGCACCCTGTCCTGCCAGGGGCACCCAGTTTCACTAGGGCCTGCTCACAGCAGAGGACTCCTCAGCTCCATGTTGTGCTTGGAGGGGACATCCCCAGGGGGTGCCAAGACTCTCTCCTAACTCAGCAACACCCCACTTCCTTCAACTCCCCACTCATGTCAGTCTCTAGCCATTCAACCTGTCCCCATTTCCTCACTCTCCTCTCAGTCAGTCACCCCCCATCCTCACCTACCGTCCCAGTTTTTGCTGCTGGTTTGTCCCCTCTCTGCTTTCTTTGCCCTTCCCCATCTCCTGCCAGCCAGCCTCAGGCTCCCCAAACCTCAGGGTTGCATGGCCTGACACCATTTCACATGCCCAGCAACAGGCAGCCCTGGCCTGAGGATGGCCTGAGTACACTTTAGCCATCAGTGGCTGGTGGGTGCCACTTGCCCTGGGTTTCCGCCTGCCACTGGCATTGCAGAGCTGCACTATCCCCTGCTTCTGCTCAACAGCAGCTTGGCTGGCTTTGGAGAAGCTTCAGCCAGACAGCTGAGTAGGATTTAAAAAGTCTTAAAAAAAAAAAAAAACTTTAGCAAGAGAAAGACTCTTTTAAAATTATCTGTATTTTTAAAATAAACAGTATCTGCTTATCCATAAAGCTCAGGAGCTTGGGTCATGCTCTCATGCCATTTAGACTTCAGAAGCAGGACTGTTCTCATCCACATGGACTTTCTAGAAGAAAAATCTCTTCTAAACTAGTTGTCAAAATCCATATAGTAGAGAAGTCCCTTGAGGAGACATCTTCGACATCTTCCCCTGTCCTGAGCCCTACCTTGGGTATGAAGCTGTGTCTTCTCCTGTTGACCAAAGAAAGATCTCAACCCAAGCACTTTTCAGCCTCTGAAGAAGAAAGCTTTCAAACAGCAGCATGGAGACTAGTACATATGATGACTACACTTTTGTTTTTTGTTTCCTAGTAGTTCTTTTTATGTGTTGTTAAGAATTTATGATGTTACATGTCCATGCCTAACCAACAGGGCTATTATTTTCACAACCCTCACAGTGCCCACCTCACTCCAAGGACATCCCATGTCACGTGGGGCAGCCAACACCCCTGTCTTGAACACTTGCTGTCCTCCCTCGTGCTCTTGGGTCCCAACACCAGGCTTGCCTGGTTGTGGAAACCCCAATCCATTCACAAGGCTCGACAGCTGCAGGCATTCCCGTGAGCTGGCCTTGGGCACGTGTCCCAGCAATGACCATGTGTGGGGGCAAGCTGGGGAAGAAATGCAGCTGCACAGGGGTCTGCTCAGCTGCTCTGATGAAGGGATGCCCAGGTGCAAGGTCATCATCCTGCCTTTAGGTGATGAAGCATCCACATATGCTTCTTTTAATATGTTTTGTTGTAGTAATTATATATCAGTAGAAATTACATCCTCAAAACTAAGGAAATGGCAAGGTGCTTACCCTGATTAGCAGATCTTCATTGGTTACTGAGTCTTAATTTTATGATTGGAAGTGAAAAGCTGACTCACCCTTCCTGGCTACCTTCAGCACTGATGCAGGAATTTTCTGGCTTTGCTCTGGAGGCATGAAAAATATCAGGCACAATAGGAATACAAAAATCATCCAGAGAAACAGCCTGATAATAAATAGGGAAGCATTGCTTTACCAAAAGCTAGACAAGAACATTATGAATTAATTCAAACTATAACAATCACTATTGAATGTCTGGAAAGATGGTAAAAGTGCAGTGCTATTACACTGAGCAAAATTTGAGATAATTTGTTCCTGGAATTTGCTTTGTTTCTCTTGTATTAATGGCTGTCTAGAATTCCTCTGGCAAAAAAACCCAGTAAAACAAACCAGCCTGCAAACAAAGGTAATCAGTAAATCCAACTCAAATTAACATTAAACCCCCTGAGAGAGATGAAGCCATGAAGGCTGGCTCTGGCTGCTCGTGGGCAGCAGGAGCCCTGTGCCACCAATTGGAGGCACCCACCCAGTGCATCCTGCCCTCCCTGCAGCCACAGGGTTTGGGGCTGCTCAGGTAGGATTGCAGCTCTTGTCTCCATGGATCCATTCCCAACCAGCTGAATTAAAAGAAAGACAGCAGTGCCTTTCTGACCAGGACAAAGCCAGGTGAGAAAAGGAGGCTCTGGCACTTTGCAGGGTGCAGTGCTGGGACACGGAGGAGGCGGGGCGGGCTGCCCCGGACTCACGGCCGGTCGATGTTGGCTGTACATGAGTTGTACATTAAATTAAAAAAACTAAAAGAAAGACAGCAATGCCCTTCTGACCAGGACAAAGCCAGGTGAGAAAAGGAGGCTCTGGCACTTTGCAGGGTGCAGTGCTGGGACACGGAGGAGGCGGGGCGGGCTGCCCCGGACTCACGGCCGGTCGATGTTGGCTGTACACGAGTGTGCTGCTCCACAGATAAGAGGAGTAGATTGTGCAGATCATGATTAATTCTCCCAGGCATGTGAGTGCTGGATGGAACAATTACAGCTATGGGCAGCTTTATCCTCTTTGCCAAGAGCAGAAAATGGAAGTGCTGCAGAAGAGACAGTATTATATCCCCAATCTCCTTATTTAACAGTGGAACAAAATGTACTTTCATGCCTGTGCAGTTTGCAGCAACAAACTGAGGCTTTCTTCCTCTTACCTCAGGGTGCTTTCATTTGTTCTGCCAGCCCATTCCCCGTCAGTCAAAGGATATACATTATTAATGTATGGACTAAATGCTGTTCTCACTCATCCCTTTGCTCTCAAAAGCAGCACTTACATGAAGAGGACAAGCACAATTTGGCCCCAAGATTTTAATCGTGTCACTCCAATGAATTGGTTTAACACAGATTTAAATGGGAAGCTTTTTGTTCTGATTTTTTGGGGTGTTTTAATTACTGAAGGGGTTATGGTGTGGCTAATTTAAATCACCATGGAAGGGAATACCCTGGTAGCTGCTTGAAGAATTATTCCTGCAGATCTGTCTGAAATGGCAAAAGATTAAGACTGAAAATATAACTATAAATTGTGATTGTAAACAGCTGGGATTTAGTTTTTTTAAGGGCAAATGTATTTGCAG
Source organism: Notiomystis cincta (assembly GCA_013398075.1). Taxonomy (NCBI): domain Eukaryota; kingdom Metazoa; phylum Chordata; class Aves; order Passeriformes; family Notiomystidae; genus Notiomystis; species Notiomystis cincta. The sequence goes on from VZRX01001739.1 coordinate 44,529, forward strand.
GAAGAGATGGCACCTAAAAAGGCAATTAAAAATTTTGAGCTAATCCTACAACTGATGTTGAATCAGCATCTAAAGCATGTTTTTGTCAATTCACAGGCCCATATCAAAACATACATGAATTATATTTATGCAGAGCCACAGTCAAGTTGAGCAAATCCAGCACCTGGCTGCCTGTGCCCAGAAAGTAATGATGCTCTGGAAAATACAGGATACAGCAGAAAACACATGCAAGCAGCACTTTCGATAACAGTTAGAGAGGACTAAGGCATATTAATAATCCTGAGAGGATGCTAAAGGTAAAAGTAATGGCTGCAAAACAAGGACCAATTCTTGCCCTGATGTCCAAAATGTAAGGGCTGGACTCAGCAAGTCCTGCTCCTAAGATTTATTCAGCACTTGAGCTGTGTAGGTGGGATCCCTCACATGCATTTTATACTGCCCACTCTCACTTGTGCACTGTGCCGAGGAGGAGGGAAGGTGGGCTGGGAATTCATTTCTGCTCACACAAGACAGGTGCCTCCTATGGACACTAAATGAAAAATAAATGAGTGATGAAGCACAAGACAGAGGAAGAAGTAAGCAGGTTGGGCAGGAGATGCTGGAAATTCAGCAGAGCTGATCTGCAAGGTGCTGTCAGTTCAGAGTTCACTGGGGGTAAAACCAGAGTGGTAAGCCTTGAGCTGGGAACTAATTACACAGTGTGAAACACACCCAAGGTTTTTAAGGAGCTGTTTGGTTGCTCACTTCAGAACAAGGGCTGCTTAGGTTCACAATGGTTCTAAATGTAGAGAGTGGATTTGGGCTACTCCCAAATCCTTCTCTGTGAGTTAACTCTTTATCAGCATGGCAGTAAAAAATCTACCTGTCCACTGCTATACTGATGACTGTACAGCAAGCAGTGACCAGAGGGCATTGTGTGGGGGTGGCTGTGGATGTAGAGCCCTGCTCTCTGCCTCATTTGGTCCCAAGTCTTGCCCTTATGTCTCTGACTTGACAGTTCCTTGTCACTAAATAAGGTCACATGTGTGATGAAGGGCTGAAAAGGAGAGGGCAGCATGGAAGAAGAAAATGTGGTCTTAAAAAAGATAGATGAATTTGAATGCTAAGGACCAAGGCAGTAAATCAGAAATTAAATTATTTAGTCTGAAAAGCAAAGATCCTGTGGAGTAAACGATTAACTCAGTGAAGAAGGAGCAAGAGAGCCCCTGTGCTGCTCATGAACTGTTTATCCAGTGAGGAACACAGGGAGGCAGAGAAAGAGCTGTTTCAGCATCTATCAGCTGCAATAACTTCTGTACCTGTTCTGCAGGGGAAAGACTTGTCAATGTGACCTGAGAAACAGGACAGTGTGGCTGTGACCAGTGTGTGTTTGGAAGGCTGGCCATGGAGCTGGAGACAACTGTGCTGGGTGCTATTTGAGACCCCACTGGTGGATACTGCAAAGACAGCTGGGAAGATGCTGGGAAATAGGAGAGAGACTGGAAGGGTTACAGGGACAGCCTGACAGCTGCTACCAGCTTCTGGGATGCTTCATGGCAAAGAAGGGAATGGAAGGAAGTGAGGTTGAGAGTGAGGAGAATACAGGAAACCAGAGATGAGGACAACGATCTTTTGGGCAGCTCTTGGCACCAACACTCTCCAGGAGTGTGGAAATGAGCAGGGCCAGGAAGTGTTAGTGAAGGCTGGACATTAGAGGGAGGGTGCTGCACCGAGGGCATGTCAAGGACCTGGAAAAAAACATGGACTAAGGAAGGCACAAGAACTGGCAAGACTTCCAACTCATACAGAGGGATCTAGATAGAGACCCAAACCAAGCCAAGGGCTCCCGGGCAATCCAAAGGGACATGATCATTGTAGCAATGCAAAAAAGATTAAGGAGTAGAAGAGGTGTGGGCAAGAGGCTAAAAATTTTCTTTCAGGAGCTACAGCTTTTGGTTAGACATTCATTTGGAAATGTCAGAGAGTGGCTGTGGTCGATTCCACAGTACAGAAGAAGATTGAGGAGTTATTGAGAGTAAAAATGGTAGCTCACTCATGTTTTTGGAGAGGAAAGACTTAATGCAGCTCTCCTTGAAAGCTGGCTGGAAATGGGGATTAAGAAAAGACTGCCATAAGAATGGAGAAACTAGAAAATGGCAGTGGTTGGAAGACAAAAAAGGTTTATAAATAATGTTGTTTTTGATAGGTTTTGCTAAATTAAAAGAAGGACTGTTTCAACACAATATGAATCCACAGATTGGGATTAATCTTTTAAAATAGGTGGTATTTACTATAGCTTAAGAAAAACAAGAGGTGCCTTTCTCAAAAAATCAGCAATGTGTCCTGTGCTCTGAAATCTTAACTAAGAAACTGACCCAAGGATGACCACTGGGATTATTTGTTTAATGTCTTTGCATACCAATTTGCCTGAAGAGTGGCTTGAGATAGACCAGTCTCAATAAGAATCTTGATTTTAAGTTAAATTCTGCACCATCTGTTTCATTACAATTTGCTTCCATTCACTCTCCAAGGGGACAGTAACAGCTTTACTTGTTTTAAGAAACTGGACAACTAACCTTTAGGAGGACTAACATTTCAACACTTTCTCTCATAATCAGTTTTAGCAACAAAGGCAATGAGCTCTTAATAGAGCTTATATCTGCCTGAGAGCCAGGACCTCTTGCAAAGAAAATTCTGGAAAGCAGCACTCTTTGTCTGTCAAGTTCATAGGTGACAATATTGGTTTCTTCGTGGAACTTTTCAATGTTCCCATTTCTCTGTTCTAGTCTTCTCTTGAATGGGGACTGCTTTCATTGGGCTTTCCAGTTCATTTTCTCCCACAGAGCTTCCTGGAAATGGAAGGACTTCTGTTCTCCCTGCCAGCTCTACAGCATGTCATCTGTAGGAGTCAAATTCTGGTCAAAAGCAGCTCATAAACTTCACTGCTGACAATGAAGTCTCAGCATCAGTTTTGTTTAAGTTCCTATCCAGTTTTTCCCTTCCTGAGACACCAATTATATACAAGCCTGTTCAATTGTACTTGAAGAGACGAGTATCTGGGTAAGGATGAGTGCAGCACAAGGAGGTCTGGCATAGACATACCCACAACAAGGAGGGATGGAGGAGAAAAAACCCCAAACACTCAAGCACTTAGCACATTCATTACCACATTAGAGCGATGGTGTGTCAGTATTTGCAACCTATCTGTCATGGGTGCCATACAAAGCACATTTTCATCAAGACATTGTAAGTTTATTGCCTTTAAATGGACCCTAACCATCATTAGCAATCAATCAATCCTGAGCCAGCCTCAAGTGCTCAAAATCAAACCTTTCATGTAAGCAAATCCACAGTGAACTTTCTTACAGTCTAATTGGGATCCTGCCACTGCCTCTCCTCCTTTCCTCATGCAGGGCAGCTGTCAAGGAAAGGTGTTTGTCTTTGCTGAGCTCCTCCAGAAGTGCAGACTCCCTGCTGCTTCCCTGCTCCCAAACACAAGCTTCCCCACACAGGCACCTCACTTTGCCAGACTCTTCCAAGGGCTGACTGCTCACTTGCCCGTACCTGGGAAAGGGATTCTGTACCAGGTGCAGAATTCACCAGTGTGAATTCACCTCTCTGTCTAAAAAAATGCAAGCCCCAAGAAAATTTGTCTTCTGGTTTGGGCATTTCTCAAGTGTTTCTCTGACATCCAGCACTGCAGGTTATTCTGCAGCCCTAATCCCCCCGCTCCCACATAATGACAGAGAGCCTTTCCTCTACCCAGCAATTGTCACAAAGGAACAACAGGATTGCCTTTAAGATACCTCCCTTTCTGCAAATGTGGCTGTGCTTAGCCAAGGGCTTTAGCAGTTCAGGCCCAGGGCCAGGCAGACATGATGGGTTACATTGCTCGTGTGGCTCCATGGGCCTCATGTCAAGAGGGTGGCAGGTCAGGAGTGCAGTCTCAGCTGGCACCTCTGCAGATACCAGGTTGTTTCTGTCCCTTTGAAGGGAGTGAAAGGCAAAGTCTGGCCACCACTGACTGAAAATAGCACAGTCAAGGCAGTATTAGCACTTAGTATTAGCACTGGACAATTTTACTGTTATATTATTGTGCTCCTACCCATTCACCCACTGCAAGTGGGGAAGTGGGGCACAACACAGAGATGCCTGGATCCTGAAAAAATGGCTGGAGTCACAGAGCAAGCAAGAGAAGCACTTAAGTTCAGAAGTGTCTAAGAGAGTGGTATCCAAATGTCTGTCCATAGGGCACTAACCTCTCTGAGGTCGAGAGTCATATTGCCCACAGAGTTTCCAATTAAAACACTTAGGATAAAAGGAGAAATTCTGAGGACTGACTCTGACTATAGCCCCAAACCATCTTTTATCAATTACAATTTGTAAAGTCTATCTTGGTATGGCACTGTATATGTTTTCTAGACAGACTACTGCATCTTCTGGCCATGCATAAATTGTCTTCTGATACACAGACATCAGTTACACTGATTTTAGTAACATATGTGACATATATTTTACGAAGGTGTTCAAGCTAGCAGCTTTCTGCACATGCAAGTATTTAGCACATGACAAAATTAAGTTCCTACTGACTTCAGTGATGTAGAATTCAATTATTGTTTGAGAAAAATACAGGCAGGCTTTGTCCATTTAGAAGTCAGCCCAGAAGCTGAGAAGTTGTCCTCCCTCGCTATTGGTGGTTATGGTGCAAACAGTGTCACATTCTTTCAGCTTCGTAACAGCTCTTGTTTTCAGATGCATAACAGCAAATTCTTTGGATGATTTACTGCCACAGTAAAAAGCAGCTGTTTGCTATTTCTTAACCTTACTTAACATAGTCCTTAAAAAACACTATTTCTCAGACCTCAGTAAGAAGAATATTCTCTTCTAGTACTGATCTGATAAGAGCTAACAGCAGCAGATGTCTGTTAGAAAATCTCTTAGGGTTAGGCAACTTTTTGTAAAATCATAACAAATCTAAATTTACTTTCTAAATAAAAATGCAGCAAGAGAAAACCAGTCACAAATAAAAAATATTTTTCTCTCAGTTTCTGTATGGAAAGCACAAGGAGCTTCACTGACATCCTGATCAGTTCCCTTACTGCACACAGCTTATTGGGATATAAAATCTGAGTTGTGTCTCCAACAATAGAAAATACAACTGCATTAAGCATTACTGTAACAAAAATGAGTAATGACCATTAGAATAATTCTGAATACCATGACGACACAATCAAACATTTTAGACTTTTTGTGGTTTTTTTTTGGAAGACATCGTTCTTTTATTATTCTTCTTTTTGGAAACACTTAGTTTTCCCTCTTCAAAGGATTCACAAATGTTCACAGGAAATAAATAAATAAAGCAACAATTTTATAGAAAAATATACAGCTAAAGAAAATGTGTACCGAAAGAAAGTAAAAACTATCAGTGGATAATGGCTACTGAAATTTGAAGGCATATCAGGAATAAGAAATTAAAAATTAAGCCCTATCCTGATGGTCTGCAAGTATGCTGGGCAATTAACATGGATTTGTTGTCCAGGCATACTTTAATTTTGCAAAGCACTGAAAAAGACACAGAGGCAGCTTGGTATTACTCTTCTATCTGTAAACTGAGGGTAAAGAGACAGACACGATGTACTCTTGTGAGGGGTTGGATTACATTGCCATCCATATGGAAAAGATAAGTAGCAATGATTAAAGCATAGGGACAGCCTTGAAAACCAGAGGAAGAAATGGCCAAAATGATGTCTAGTGAAAAGTCACTCAAGCATTTAGTCTAATTAGTGCTCTGCAGTTTTATATCCAGTGTTAACAACTATTGCACATTCAGATTTATCAGGCCAGCCTGGTCCTTCTCATTGCTAGCCTGTAGGTAAGTAAATACTCAGCAGAGTTCAAACTTTAATGAGAATGCTCTCACGTGTTTGGGGCCTTGAACAGATCAGGACAGAGTATATAAAGTTTCTGATATCTTGAGAGTGGGCAAACCATGCAAAAAAAAAAAAAAAAAAAATTTAAAAATTATCCACCACGGTG
>VZRX01001739.1:50598-60911 GCA_013398075.1 Notiomystis cincta
AAAAAAAAAAAAAAAAGAAAATTTCAAAGAGTTCACCACAGTGGTTGCAAATATAAAAGTGTGGATTCTGAGAGAAAGACAAAAGACTAGGTTTTAGATGACTCAAAAGTCAACACAGTAACACGTTCATTAGCAGAGTCCAAAAACACAGCTGAGGTTCTAAAAGGCAAATAAAAAGACTACAAATATCTAAGGAAAGACAAAATTAAATATAGGTCCATTACTTGATGAAGAAGAAAAGAAAATGAAAGATAAGATTTAGCAGTAAGTAATAAACAGCATTTTTGACTTCACTCAGAAGTTAACAAACCATGTTAAGAAGTTGAAAGAGTAAGTTAGTCAGAGGACTTTGACGGAATTCAAGTTGGCAACAGGTACTAACTCTTATCCTAGGATGCTCCAGCAATCAGCCATGTCACTAAGGGACCATGAGTGTTGCTCTCTGGGAACTCACACAGCACAGGAAAGAGCCCAAGAGAGTAGTGGGACAAGCACAAGGAATTTAGAAATAAAGGGATTCTTGTCAATAAAAACCTAAACCTGGAAAAGGGCTAGGATAATTTTTATAAAATTCACTTTCTAAATGTGTGTGAAAAAGTAACCAAGCGACAGCAAGACGACATGGATTTGTCAGGAACAAAGTATGCCATACCTCACTACCCTTCATTTCTTTGTGAAAACTGGCCTGGTGGCCACAGGCTCACAGGACCCCAAATCTCCCTGTTGTTTTAAATGCCTCTGACTTTGTCAGTCTGCAAAGTCCCGAAGGGTACAGGGCTCCAATCCATACTGACCACAAAGACAATCACAGCGGTACGAAGGATTCTCATGAAGCAATCACCAAAGGCTTACTGGAGTCTAGCAAGATAAGAGAGGTCCTGCAAGGCTTTGCCTGCAATGTATCTCACCAGTGAGTTCATGAACAATACAGGCTAAGGAGTAAAAGAGGACATCTGCAATATCCCCCATGATACCACACTTGGATGAACTGTAAACAGTTTGGTCTGAGATCCCTTTGAGACAGGTATGTGGACACTAAATAGAGGCACAAAATGGAAATTATTAGTGGCACCAAAATGAATCTGCAATGTTGTTGTAGAAAGGCTAATAAAATTCCAGTGTGTGCAAGTGCCAGACCTCAGTTGCTCCAGCTACTCTGTCCTAGCCTCAGCCAGCCCTTTGGGTCATATTTTGGACCATATGATTTAGGAGCACAAACTGCAGAGGATCCAGAGCACCAACAATTGCCAGACTTAGAAAATGTGACCTATGAAGAGTGATTCAATTAACTGGGTTTACTTTGAAGACTAGGAGAACACAGTAGCAATGTTCAAATAAAGACACTATTCATCACATTTACTGCCAATAGGAACAGTAAGCAATTGACTTAACTGGCAGGGATAAACTCTGGCTGTGATAACTGTCCACTTGTACAGTTCAGCAGTGATACATGTTGCTTACAAGGTCTGGGATCATGGGAAGCTTTTAAGAGTCAGAAGAACAACTGGTAGTTCATCTTGGCACATTTTATCCAATCTCAGAGTAGGGAGATGAACTAGATAAATTCCCGAGATTTCCCTTAATCCATAGTCCTCTGAAAGATCTCCAGCTTTCAGTTACGCTTTGTGCACTGATTTTGTCACAGTTACAAAGAAGGAACACAAAAATATGTTTGCCACACCACCAAAGTGCTGCATGGACCTTAGCTTTATATATTTAATGGACAGTATTTCTCAGAGGAAAGCTGTGCCGTATTTCCTGAAAAAGCTGAAACACAGCTTGAACAATTAGATCACTATGTTGGGACAACTATAGATTCCTCCTTTCCCAGAAACCCCAGTACAAAAAGCTACCTAAGAGAATTATAAAACATACATACAACCTAATCTACTTTTGAAAGCTACCAAGATAATGCAACTCCCTCAGTGAGTCTCTGTTGTGCCTTATCCATACAAAACCTGTGACACACAATAGAAAATGTATTAAAAGATTTCAAAATAGTTCTAAAACCGAACAGAAAAATTCCACAGATAGCACTTGACACCCTCCCACTGTCTGGATTAGAGCAAAATCGCTGATGATGCTACAGAGTATGTAAAATCATATACTGAATACCATCACAAAGTGAGTTTTGGAGCTGAATTCAAAGTCCACTGCAAAACTTGTAAGGTTCTAAACAGGTAAATCAAAGGCCCCCAAATTACACACAGCAGGAGATGGCTGGGGAGACAGAAACACAAACTGACCTTTACTTCTCTTGTGGATCCTATAGTGCTAATCAAATTTACTTGTCAGACCCTGGAAGATCACGCTTCTAATAAAGCCCAGTAATTCCCAACTTGTTTCTGTGAAAATGGGAAAGCCTATCAGTACTTGATTATAAAAGACACTCCACCTATTAGCTCTTCTTATCAAGATGGGAAAATAGATCAATATAGTTTACAGAAATGCCACGAATTCCTTCATTACTATGTGGTTTGCAAACAGCCCGTGGTCATTAGCTTTACTTACTTAAGTGTTTTCAGCAAATAACCAAAAGGGAAAGTCTCCAAGGATGTTTCAAGAGCACTGCATAAACTATTTCCCTAAGGCTACATAGCAACTGTCTTCAACTTCAATCTTGGATTTTTCACACAGCTTTTTGACAGCAAGAAACCAGAAGCCCTTAGATAGGTAAAGCCGAGGCACAGAAATAAGCCTAAGCTGGAGCAACAAAAATTGCAAAACTGTTCTTGATTACTCAGTAGTCCACAAGACAGCCCCATCATAACCACACCTGCTAGCTTTTTACTCTCTGTTCTAAAGTGAGGCTTTTTTTCAGAATATTTTAAGCCTCATTTAAAATGTGATTTAGATCTGTTTAAAAGAGATTCCCAGAAGACGTAGGTTTCTGAAAATCCAAAATCCCTCTTAAAGTTGCTCCCCAAGTATTCATGACAGCTGATGTCCATACTGACACAGAAAGAGCCCTTTACCTGAATGCTGACCCTGCACAAAAATGAATCTTTCTCAAGGGAATACAGGAAACTTTCCATGTCTATTTTTCTTTCTTGCAGTTAGACAGCTTCAAGTTACATGGCTGTCCACAGACAGGAAATTAATTTTCTAGATGTAGCAATACTTGATTTTAAAAGCAGGCAGGAAATATGACATTTTACATTTAAATTCTCTTTAATCAGACACGTTACAATGCACAACTGTGTCTTTAGCCAGGTACCAGGATGTGCTGTCTTTCAGATCAGGAAGAGATGATGGAGAACTAGTCCCTCCTCTGATCTTTTAAGTATGAGTATTGCAGGTATTCTGAGGACTATTGCCACATTTAGAACAGCCTTTACAACAGTTCAGTCACAGCTTTCGTTTACTTCTATAACTGAGATAGCAGTTAGTGTAGCAGGGGATCTTACTGAACTGAGGATCATCCCTGCCTTCCAACACATAAAGCCCATCACTCCAGAGGATATTTTCAACTCGAGCATCATAAAAGTTTTGAAAATACAATTCTAACTGAAGGTAACCATCCCACTAATGATGCAACTTTCCAGCTCTTCAGTCCTCATTAACAGAGACTGTTTATGAAACAAGTCTTTTATTTAATGCTACACAATCTGAATTGAAGGAATAGAACATTTACTTCACCTCAGGCCCAAGCTTTAGGGATACATCCCCAAACATTTTCCAGAGTAAAACCAGGTTATCAAATACCAATCAGCGCAAGAAACATCTTTTCCATTTCTACTCAGCGTATTTTTAGACAAACTACAGCATTAGAACATTGAAGTACCTCTTCCCCCATACAGCACAAAGGTTGAATGCAGATCTCTTGCCTTGTGGAGCCAGTTTGTCAGGATGTATGTATTGGTAACATTAAAGAAAAATAAATGAATTGTTACATTCTGATGTCAGGTGTACAAGTGCAGTAGTGGATTACGCTGAGGAGAATAACATTATCTATAAAAGTTAAGTGGTATACAGGTTATCCCAGAGTGACTATAATACAGAGAAACTTTATGCCAAAGTAAGTATTTACAGAGATACTGTCACAGCAAAGAGGACAGGAAGCTAGTCTCACAGAAGTAGTTCAATAAAGAGCAAATGAGTGGACAAAGACAAAGGTTTTGACTTTATATAATAAAATACCAAGTGCATTCTTTTAAGTGAATGAGTCTTTGAGACTATGGTCCTAGATTTTAGGAAGCCATTTGAAGGTCAGATGTAGTCCTGCTGCATAGCAAGGGTTATACTTGGACTGCCAGAATTTTACATCCATGGTAAACTCTGCACATCACAGCAATTCTAGTACTGCTTCTTACTGCAGGGTCACAGCTAAAGCTCTTCAATAAGCCCCCTCCAAAATGCCCAAGATGGGATTTTGTACAGGAGACCTTCTAGCACAATTCAGGTGTTTCTCCACTACTTTTGTGCTGTACATTTGGGATTAGAATACAGCCCAGAACACTTTAGGGGTAATAATGTTTATCTGCTCAAATGTTCTTGGCCAGAGTTATTATCCAGCTTTTTCTTGTCAATGCAACTTTAATCACATCCGATTTCTTTAAGTAGCCATATTATTTTAGTTACTTTGGCTCTTTTCCAACAGGCTTATTTTAAGCTGGTTGTGAAGGAAGGTTATTAATGGCTGGCTATTTTATGTATTCCTTTGAGAGAAATAACCAGACACATTTGAGGGGGAACATGTGTGGTTGACTGCTCAAAATATCATTAAAAATATTTTCAAATCCAGCTTTCAACTAAGAGCAGGGTTGCTTTAACCTAGTATTTGGCAAGCATTTTTCAAGCCAGCATTTCAATCCTGCCACCTCTCAAGCTTCCTCAGCCATCTACCTAAATAGAAAGGATAACAAGCATAACCAGAGTTCCTCCAGTGCATAACTTCAAGGAACATGATCCCTCACAGTAAAGGAATCCCATTTGAAATGGCTTGCAGTACTTAAGACTCCAGTACATAGGACAAAAACGTAGGAGGAAGTCTCATGATTCTCATGCAGCTGCTCAGGGGTGTGTTGCACCTTGAGCCATCAGCTTGACCACTAGTGGCTGGGCTCAAGCAGGCAGCACACTGGACACTAAATCTGAGCAGCTTCCCTCTCCACTTTAAGATTAATTTACTGTAATGTACATTACTTGCAGTGGAATGATACTGCTCATGTTTTGGCAGGATGGGGAAAATTCCACTTTTGTCTTTTTTATTACTTTATAAGGCAGATAATGCAGAAAGGTGAAACAGAATTTCTACAAGGAGTTAATCTGTGATATTGTAAAATCAAAGTACTACTTTATTAAGTGAGTTATTTTACACAATATGAACATCAATATAATTACAATTGTAAAAAATTTTTTATAACAAGTATGGACTGATTTTTAGGATTTCCAAATAGGGCACGACTGTACATTTACACAGAATTGTCTTTGCATGAAGCCCAAGAGGGAACAGCATAAAAATATGAATGTTTCTGTAGCCCCTTCATTTTTGCTGATCAACAGTTTTAGAAAAGCAGCTGCAGGTTTGTTATGTAAGGTCTGACAGTAGAAGAGTCAATAGGTGTCATGACTTCACCTAAAAAACAAGAACAACTCGGTTAAGCTGAACCATTACACAAGGCTGCTTACCTCTGCATGAATGAAATACCATACTACTGCTTTGTACCTCATTTCAGCCTTTTATTATAACCACTTTCAGTTACAGCCTAACAACTGGCTACTAGGAAATCTCTTCTACAGTTAACACAGAAATTCAGATTTTTCTGCATTTACTTGCATAGCTTCAGGAACAAAAAGGCTCAGTTGTTGGAAATATACTAAATGACTGTTTCCATTACATGTTTTGTAGCAACACACAGATTGTACTTATGTATTTTGTTCAAAGCAAAACTAACATTTCAAAGCAAGAACTAAATAATGAAGTATTCCTACAACACTAAGAATGACCATTTGAAATAACATTAATCACTTTTAAAACAACCTCTGAGCACAGCAAAATGCCATAACCATTTCATCTATGTAAGAACTAGCTTGCTTCTTTCTTCTTCTTTTAACAGTTCAGGGGTATAACTTTAACCTACAGTAGTTCTCATATTAAAAGAACTGAAGCAAGTTTTAAGTCCCCGTTGTTGGTGGTAAAGAAAACCAATTTATAATACACCTTTCTCAGACAATCAATTAAAAATTAAGGTAATGACCTGTAGACAACTTTATGCCTGAACGTCAGCCAATTCTGGAGGAAGTGGAGTCTTAGGATGCTTGCTTTCAAAGTGCTGTTTGAAGGTCTTGGGATCCGGCATTTGAGTCTGATTAAAGAGAGACATTCAACTTTATGCACAGTGCAAGAGTTAAATAATACTATAAAACCTAATCCCCACTATATTCTATTTTCCTTCCCGGGAAGCCAACTGCCTCCTTGATGACACTGCTGTAGTGACAGAAGCACCACTCATTTAGCTGCAGGGTAAGATGGAGTATTTAACTGCCTGCTTTCAAAGGTGCTTTTAAGCACTACTATCACGGTTGTTTTGGCATGTCCATCACTGGTGTTATCCTGGCTATGTATCTCCCTGCACATCTTACACTTCACAGGCTGGTTTGGTGGAAAACCTACTTCCTTTCCATTTTCTTTTTCAACACTTTGAAGATAAATGTTTGTCCTTTTCAGAATCAAATCTTTATGAAAGCTATTTCTCTAGTTTACCAATAGGCCAAGTTATATGGCATGAACCGAGTCTCTACTTGGCACAAGCTATCTCAGACCTTTGCTACGACACAGTTGCAGTTGCAGGCAGTTGCAGGCATCAACTGCCCAAAGTGATTGATACTGCAGCCTGATTTCACAACAAGAGGAGCTGGTTACAAGTACTTAAGTAAGCAACCCTTAATTTGAAATCTTATTGAAGACATTTAAAGTGGCAGAACTATTCTGGGACTGACCATTGAAGTGAAAATGGCAGGTTTATCCTCCAAAAGAAGCATTCAGGAAAACCAGCCAGAAGGAAAAGTACAATCTGATTAGTACTCACATTTCTGTTTCCTTGTCAAGTAAGTTATTCTAGCAAAAGTTACTGTGTATCAAGCTTACATTAAAGCTTTTGGCACCACCGCTTTTCCCTTCCACAGCACCATTGATAACCACTGATTCCAAGACAGGCCAATTCCATCACAAAGGAAATGCTTCCATGCAGAGACCTCACATTTTTACATTTTCTATCTCATTCTAACAGCACCTGCAGACCACTGTGATACAAAAGACAAAGTAACTACCCAAACCAGACCCTGTACATGACCTCAGATTTTCTATCTCAGCTACCAGTACAGCTGAGTAATCTGTAAGCAAGTCACATAACAGATGCAAACGCTTCTTACAGCAACAAGCTAGACAACCACTTAAGTATTTCAGTTTCCATTGTAAAATATTCTAAAAATCCTGTTCTAGGCAGGAGACAGACCTCTCCCTACATTACTACTGTGACTTCAGTTCCTCTTACCCTACAGACAGTGCAGGTATATATCAAGGCAGCCTTGGCTGCAGCCTTCTGATCATGTCCTTGTTTCTTTTTTTGCTCAGCTTGCTTTTTGGCATTTTTCTGCTGCGACTGAATCTTCTGCTGTCCACGAGCCATATCTACAAACAAAAAGAAGACATTTAGTCTACAAACATGAGAAACTGCTGCTGCTATCTGACAGAGGAGCGTAACCATGAGCACAATGCAGTCATGCGCTCTGTCCACAAGGCCCACAACTGCCATAACTCAAACACAACAGACATCTGTTCGAGCTCTTTGCTATGTAAAGCCTCTGGGTTCAGGATCATTCTTAAAATAAACACCAGAATTATTAGGCCATTCTAAGGTGTCTTCTTCTACTAAGATTCAAGCTCTATTTCTGAAAAGTGTTTTCAATACTGAGAATAATAAAAACTTTCCTTTACAGTTAAGAGAAACTTATTCTCTATTTCAAAAGGTACTGAAAAATTCAGGGGGTTTGTTGTTTGGGTTTTTTTTAATTAAAGTTTAAGACTCAACCTTTATCTCTGGAACTTCAAGTTTCAAGAAAGGCAAATCAAAGTATTACCCAAGGAGTATTATTGTCTTCTGTTGTAGGTGCTTGTAAGCTGCTTTGAAGTTGGAAATATCAAAAATAATAGGTCACTCCTCTTTATTGAAGGTGATTTCTACACCTATCATATTTTTATTTTCAGCCACATTTATGATTTCTTGAAAAGAAAAAAAGACTGCCCCCATCAGAAGCCATTACTCCATGTAACACAGGAGCACAAAAGCAGCAAATGCTATTGCCATATGCCATTACAAGGTCCACCAGAAGACAAAATGAGACAAAAGGGTCACAATTCAGGGAGCACCAAGACATCGCATTTCCCAGCGGCACACTCCACCTGCACTCCACCAGGACACCCAATTCAGTCTGCACCCCACCCCCAGAGCAGACACCAGACAGGATCTGGGCACACCAACAGAACAAGATTCAGCATGTGGTTATGTAACCCAGCAGCCCAGTTTCTGCTGTTGTCTCTCTCTCAGCCCCTCACGGCCCACGCACAGTTCAGCTGTGCGGCTCTCTCAGAAGCACAGCACTGCCCAAGCACAGGACAGCCAGCAAAGTGCACTGTTCTCAGGACAGCCAGTAAAGTCTTGTGTTCCCTGGAGGGCAGCTGCTTGGTCACTGCCCCTCCCTCTGGGTAACCTGGGCACCTGCCCCAGGTTTGGTACCTGTGGGACAGACACACTGCAGGCCTGCCATGCAATCCTTCCCACCAGGACAGGCAGCCTCCCAGACAAGCCTATCCAAACAGTAACTGACCAAAAGCCTTTCCAAACAATGAAGAATATGTATGAACAGCCCTTAAAAACCATTAAGAAAATTAAGTTCCTATGAAACATCAACAACACGTGAAAATTCGCTGGTATTGTGGGAATTTTTGGACATGTGCCTAATGTGTGAGCAGAAGAGATCTTGTGGATTGAGAGGCACCTCCCAGGCCACAGCTCGGTTCTTCCGTGGCATCAACCACCACCAGGTAACCCTCTGCAGAAGTATTACACTGCATCTTCAGTGCTGCCTCCTCTTCCCCCAGCAGTTTCTCTAACAGAGAATTCAGAAGTCCATACAGCTAATAAAACTGAACACAAGTTCCACTGACTAGCAGACAGAAATACATGTGGTGTCCAACAGTTTCCATAAGATACAACACTGAATGTCAGCAAGACTAAAAGTGCCAGTCTACGTTTCACTGGGTGCTACAACTACTCCAGAACGCCCCAGCCAGGGCCTCACACTGTTTATATACAGCATGGCTCAATCAGAACATTGGATTCCCACTTAAAATTCAAAAAAAATCCCAAAGAAGATATATTGCCAATAGCTTTGCATACACAAGAAGGAACAGGAGGTTTTATTTCACTTCTATTTTACCAGCATTACAGTAATCGTCCAGAAGTCAGAGGGTTCCTGACAGAAAATACTCAGATGTAACAAAAAAGAATTCTTTTAACAAAGTGTTTGTATACTATTTTGTATTTTAGTGCCTTGATAAGTACTATATAACAACAGCCAACCACACTGAGCTTTGATGTGCTTGGCAACTGCTGGTTTTAGTCAAGTCACAGACAAGAAAACATGACCACAAACATTTGCTCAAAAATATCAACCACCATACAATGCCCGAGACCAAAAATCAGAGTTTAAATACTGCAAGTTACATTAATATAGCTGAATCAGAGTGTTTCTGAAACAGAGAAAAGTAAGGTTTAGACTATTATTATTCTAACAAAGTGACAAAAATAAATCCCAAAGCTCGTTTAAAAGAATCTTGAGTTCATCGACAAGACCAAATCAGTAATTTCCATTGCACAACGCAGGTAAGTGTTGTTTTCCCTATCAGGCACACCCTCACAGGATCCAGCAGACCAGCCTGCTGTCTCCAAATAAAGAACGCGCGAGCACGTCGGAAACCGAACACACGGAAAAAATCTGCTGCCAAACCCTAACAGGATTTTTTGCTGCCAGATCAGAACAGCAGCAGCAGCACGGGCACCGTCGGGAAGCAAGGCCGAAACCCGCAGCACAGCCGTGCCTCGCACAGGGTCACCTCCTTGCAAGTAACCAGAATCCCAGCGGAGTTTCAAGTCCTAAAAGTGGCCCCCGGCAGCTGCTCCCGCCGCCACTTTCAGAGACACAGAGCAGCTCGAGGCACCGCGGCCTTCCCGGCCGGGGCCAAGCGCTCGGGCGGCCGCTCCGTGAGGGACGCCCCGGCCCCGGCCCCGGCCCCAGCGCGGGCCCGGCCT
>VZRX01001739.1:61257-152569 GCA_013398075.1 Notiomystis cincta
GCAGCGCCCGCGGGATGCGGCAGCGCTGCCCTCGGACCGGCGGCGCTGCCCGGCGGGCCCGCTCGCAGCCGCATTCCTCTGAGCTCCGCGTACGGGCGCGGCCTAAAAACAGCGCTGCTCCCTCAGCGGGATCCGGATAAAGGGCTCGGGAGAGCCTGCCGGGCAGGCGCCGGAGAGCAGGGGATTCTGCTCTGGCTGCGCTTCACACAGAAGGGCCTCTGTGTAGGCTTGAAGGGTAAAGTAAAGTAGGAGGAAACCACGCGCGGTGAGAAGCACAATTCACGTTTAAAGTGCACTAGATCTGGTTTGGACACGTTTAGCAAGGATCGCAGAGGAAATTTACAGGCTGCATCCACTGCACATGAGATCTGAAAGGTATTGCCTTGCACGAGTATCGATGTAGGCAGGCTCTGTAAGGAAGTGTAAAGGAGCTCGCTGTTTTCTATGGAAGGCTGAATGTTTGTGCCTGCTCAGGCTATACGCCTGTTAGGAAAAGGTGAAATACAGGCAGCATCTGTGCTTAGAGATGACATTCTGCCACTCGCTGAGTATTGCTGTAGCTTCAAAACCTGGCATCCTGAACAGTTCTGCGTCTGGGGCAAAACGGCAAACATAATACGCCTACCAGAGGAAGTAAAAGGTGTTAGCTTGTTTTACAGAGCTTAGGCTGAATGATTGTGATGATCTGAGCTAAGAGAGGAGAATGCAACAACAAAAGATCCCTAAAGAAGTGCAGTGAAAGTTTTAGGCCATTATCATGTCTTGCCTAGAGCATGATAGCAGTTATGATGGAGCTGTATAGCAGATTTCTGACACTTAAGTCACTGGAAGTTGGTCCAGAAGTTGCAACATCTAGGTCAATCATAAGCCTGTGATGAAAATGAATTTCCTAACATTCAACTTAAAAAAAAACAAGTCTTCCAAGTCATGTTTGCAACTATGTCTTCCACATAAAACTGATAGCACTGAGAATGCTTATACCAGGACAGTGCAATCCACGCTGCATTAAAATTATCTTGTCAGTGGGTTCTGAACTTTATGGAAATAGGCAACTATAAAAAAACCCACTCAAAGTGCATATGTGCACATGCTTGTGGGGTGGTATGGAGAGGGAGGCATTTTGTGTCCTGTGCTTGTAAGCCGGCAGCTTTCAGAATGAAGTTTTTCTTTCTTCAGGGAGGAGATTGCCAAGTGAAGCTTCTGTCCTGGCTGATGGTATTTTTGAGGACTGCTGGCCTCATATGTGGAACTGAAGAGAGTTTTTCAAGGGTCGTGTCCCCATACTATGGCATTGCTATACATCTGGCTGGACAAGAATTTCAAATAAAGTGGATCTCCAAAGCACGTGCTGAGCTCTGGCTGGTTTTGGAACCTTTTTCTGCTTTTAGAAGAACAAGAGCTAGATCTTACAGGATAGGTGACTGTGGCTGTTTCTCTGTCTGCTCTGTCTTCTGTCTGTCTGTGCTGTAGCTTCTGGTCACAGCATCAGTCCCTTTATTGCCCAAATTACAGCTTTGCAATTTAGATAATTCCAAAGAGACTGTTAGGAAAAAAAAAACCAACCCACAGTGAAAGAAGAATGTAAGTGCACATAGCTGAGATTTCTACTACTAAGAGAAAAGGAAAACTTCCTATTTACTGTAGATAATTTTTCAAAATTGATTCAAACTTACTTGTCACACCAAAGGGGATATTTAATGCATACATGCAAGCAAAAAGACATGGGGAGAGGTGCTGAGCTGTTAGAGAGGCAAGGTGGGCCTGGGCACTGGATGCTTTGCACAGCTCTGACAAAATGAACCTGTGGTAATTGCAGTTTATCTGGCTTGTAGACTTCCTCTCCTTTGTGTTGCCCCCATATGAGGTAAAAAAAGCCAGAGTGTATGAACAAAAGTATAAATAGAAACTAAAATGTAAAATAAATGCATGCTTTAGACTGAAATGTTGCAGCTTAAAATTACTAGAAATACACTGCAACACTTTGCTGTGTGCTTATTTAATTTAGTTTTCTAATTTAAAAACATCTCCCAAACCCCACAGATATTACCAAGTACTCCACATTAAAATAGAGTAAAAAACAAGAACATCTCTCAGTAGTTAAGGGGAGACCAAATGCAAGGCATTTATTACCCCAAGCCAAGCCTAACAAAAATGTTCCAGTGATTACAATTCACTGAAATCTGTTGCATAGAAAACACAGCTCCTTAGGGATATGGATAAGGCATTTTAGCTCTTATGTAGCCCCTAAAAATAGTCCAAATTAAAAAAAAAAAAAAAAAAAACCCAAAACAAATCCACCTTCTCATAATGAGGCAATTTTTGAGAAACAAGACTTCAGTTAAAGCCCAAGCTTGAATGTGGTGAACAGTGATCAACCAAATAAACCCCAAAATGATGATCTGCTGAGGAGGGAAGCAGCAAAAGAAACTGGAAGGAGCAGTGTTGTGAGGCAGAATTATTTCTTAGTTCATTGGGGTTTATTTTAAACAGTCATGGTTGTTTGTTATTCTCATGCTTATTTCTCATCCCCTTAGATTCCAGCCCCCCATCATTTCCTGTGCCCACAGAGAGGTGCAATTTCTGCCATTAGGTCAAAATACCTCTTCTGCCCAACAGCAACTTGTTGACACTGGGATTTTGTCGCAGGTCACTTTGAGGTGTCTCACCCTGGTGTGACTGGTCTCTCCACCACAGTTCCTTGCTAGGAACCAGGTGGCATTTTGACATGTGTTATTAAACCCATTTTGAAAGCAGTTGTCATGAGGTGCAGGGCAAGTTTGCTCACAACAGCATAGGTGGGGCTGCATCTCCCTTCTGAATCAGCCCCTGTGCATCTGCCAGGTCCTCCCACTGCCATTCCATGCTGCACTTACTGTGGTGCATTTTTCCTGTTCATTTGCTCCTGTGTTCACTATTGACCCAGTGTCACATCAAACATCATCTCAACTGGCTAAATGTTGGCTTGTGGCCAAGGGCTGCCCTTGGCCCTCAGTCCCAGGGAGGAACATGCTGGTACCATGTGCCTGCCTATTGAGGGGTTTTATTTGGTGCCCCACCATGACCCCGTGTCACGTCTAAAGAAGTGAAGGAAAGGGAAGGAGATGCCCTGGGCCTGCAAGTGACAGCGATCTTCTCACTGGATCTTGTGGATGCAGACCAGTGTTGACACAAACACAGAATAGCAGAGATTGGCTTTGAACCCAATAGCCTTTGAAAGAATAGTCAAGGCTGATGCAATGGTAGATCGGAGTCAGCATCGCTGACTATTAGGGACGGGATGACACGGATGCAGGCAGAACCCCAGCCAGGCTGGAATCCTGGTACTTAGTGCTGTTTATAGCAAATATCATGCAGCAGTGCCCATCCAACTTGGGGGCCTCACAAGGTAGTGTTTTGCTCATTTACCCTTTCTCTGCCTTGTGGACTTTCACCTCTTCCCTCCCCCACACGTTAGCATACCGTTACTTTCCCTGTAAAGGCATTTTTCACAGCCACAGCTCCAGCTTTCATACATCCAGTTCACGCCTCCCTGACACAGCATTAACTCCTGTCCCTCTGTTGACCCCGACTGCTGTGTGCTACTTTTCCAGAGCTGGGGTGTGGGCACCTCATGGGCTTGAACAGTGTTGTTGTTGTGGCAAATACAAAAAAAGTGTGAGATCTTAAATCACATATTTGGCTCACAGATTCAGTAGATTCTTAGCACTGCACTGGCATGAGATGATACTGTCACAATACATGTATACAGCAGAAATAAACACTTTAAGGTACGTGATGGTATGCCTCCTTCTGCATGCTGCTGTAGAACTAGGTGTTCTGTAGTGCACAGTATGCTGATCCACAAGGTTTAAAAACAGAAAACAAAGGTAAGAAGAAAGGAGAGCAAACAATGTGAGAAGGAAAGCCAAAGATGAAGCTCTGTTTTGGAAAGAAGCCGGCACAACAATGCAGCTCTCTTGGCAGGGCGCCTCAGGCTTGTGGTACCCTTCCACTTCCACATTAGCTTTAAAGAACCAGCAGCATCTTGTCCTGGTTTGCCTGCTGCCTTTCTGAACAGCTTCTCTGTTTCAGGGACACCTGATGGATGGCATCCCCTGGAACAAGGACAAACTCAGGTGATGTCCACCACACTGCCAGCCTCCCCGTGCTCCTCACTGTACTCCTGGTCCCATCAGTAGACTCTAGAAGGACATAAATAAGAGGGACATTATCCTTCTTAGCAGGACAGTGCCCCCTTCTTTCACACCCCCAGTGAGCTGGCAGTGTACCACACATTTGTAAACCTTTTCCAAAGTTGATATAACTCTCGCTCCTGTCTTGCCTCTACCATGGGTTTAGGCTCTTGCACAACAAAGGCAGCCCACAGAAATACTTTTGCCACCAAACCTTAAATTAGGACAAACCCACAGAAGTGTCCCCAAGTCAATGGTAGATTTTGGTGGCACAGAGAATACAGGTAATTGTCCTTTCTCAGGGTTTAGTGTTTTTTTTTTTTTTCTTCCCATAGCTCCTGACCCTTTCCAGCAAGAATGGACAGAGCTGCTTCAGTGAGCATTTCTCTCCACTGGAAGGGCAAAAAAATGTACAAGGGAGGATGCAATAAGGAGCTGCCCACATCCTCTGAGAGATAAAAATATGAGGGCTTGGGGAAAAGGCTCATGAAGAATGACAGATGGAGGCAGTCAGAAGCATGGAGATGCAGTTCCTCAAAGGTTTCAAGGCATATGCACCTCCTGGAGAGCATAGGCCAAGATTGCCTTGTGACCTTTAGGTGTTTTGCAGTCTCTCCTCTTTTAAATCCATTTTGTTGGAAGTGAGTTCTGCTAAAAACAACAAGGCACAAATGCCTTTCTCAGCATGTCACAACTTTTTTGACCAACCCACATAGACAAACTGGAGACCTTGAGAACATACGCTTCCGTTCTGTATAAACAGTTTAAAATAGATTTTAGCTTTGCTCAGCATTACGTACAGTTACTATTTTTAAATGCACTCCAATTAATCATTCCCTTTTTTGCATGTGCCCTCCATTCATGTTTTTGAATCTTGTATGTGTTCAAGTCCTTACCTTATCATGAAAACAAATACATCTGTACATTTTTAATTAATTCAGAATACCAAGGTTTCCCTCCTCTCCACCAATATAAATACATGTACGAGGCATAAAGAAAATCCACACACTGTCATGTGCATGTTAAAACCTGCAGCAATTGTGATTCAAACCTCCCATAAACATGCCAACATTATTGACAACTGGCCTCCAACCTCAATGAAATGCATCCCTCAGCCTATGCTTCTGAGTGGCTGCACATCCCAGAGATGCCTCTGTGTTGAGGTGGCTCAGTGTTCACTATCCCTGCTTCCTTCTTTAGTCCATCTTCAACACTCGAGCCTTGTACTAGAAATATTTTGGTAGCTGCTTATTTTACCTTGAGGAAGGGGCAATTACTTCTCATCCAGAGCCAGCCTCTCCATCTGTTTTTCAGTTATCCACATGCAGATTTCATTGCCATTCTAGAACTGCTAAGGGCAGGGTAGGAAGCTCTTCGTGTTTTCCAAACAGCACGTAAAATCTTGCTGGATAAGGAAGCAAAAGGCCAAAGGTGCATGTCAGAATTACACATCAGAGAACAAGCACAGAGAGTACACAGGAAAGGGCTCTGCAGCTGTAGGATTTCTCCATGGAAGGGAAGCAGCCTTGGACATCTCAAAGTGCCACACACGCACTGCTGGTTTTCCCAGGTTAGCAGTGCTGGCTCAGTCCCAGCAGTCTGCTGCTTCAGGAAGAGATCAGTGAGAAACATCTGCTGGATTTCAACTTTCTCCTTTTCAGATGCCCCGTTACACTCACTCTGGAGTCACTGCATGACTTAAAGGCAGGAATCCAGAGAGCCTGCTGCAAAGTGAGCTGTGGGGATTGCTCTGATTGCCAGTGTTTCCTGCCAGCTGCTGACAGCTCCTGGGACATAGCAAGGTCCAGCTAACAAACACTAGTGAATAAACAGGACCTGGCGAGAGAAATCAGGGGAATGATTTAGTTTGCACCAGGCCGCTGGATCCCATTTCTGTGCGCAAAACATCGCAGAATGCTGCACCGAGGAATGTGCTGTGGGATGTGGAGCAGAACAGAAAACACATTCCTGGAAGGAGCCAGCAATGCCAAAAGATGGCAGCTATGTAAGGTAAAAGACTTTACTTATGGGGCAGCGAGACAGAATGTCTGTGCCAATTGCCAGAACTTCTGCAGCTGAGTTACTGTGGATATACAAAGTCATGTCTCAATAGATGCTCATAAGTGTACTCTTGGGACAGACTGCCATGGGATGGAGGAATGGAAAACCCTTTTCCTGCTGGTGTCTGAGCAGCACAGGCAGAGGGCTGGTTTTTCACTCTGTCCTTTAGCCTGCGTTTTGCTTGGAAGCTGTGGGAGAAAACCAAGGAGCATGAATTGATGCATCTGTGAAATCACTCAGTGCACATCTCTAATCAGGCAAGACAGAATGGCCCTTAAAGACGAGTCCCAAGAGCTGGTTGTGTGGTAACATTAGGTACAGGCTTTGCACTTTAGTATTTCCTAGGCTAGAAAAATGTAACGCTTTCATTTAAACTACCTGATTAAAAAAAAAGCCAACCTCATTTTAATCTGACTACTGGTCTGCAAAGCTAATTTGTAAAACTCTGCTCTTATAACCTTGCTAAAAAGTTATAAAGAAGTGAAGTGGAAATGCCTGGTGCTGGAGTCATGCCTGTTTGTCCCATTGGGAAAGTGTTTTTTACTATTCTTGCTTCCATGGGCAAGAAGACCGGGTTAGCATACAAAGGCCTGATCCTGTCTAAGCATAGACAAGAGCAGCTTAAATACCTGCAAGCTGAATTTGCTCTGTCCCCAAACTGAGACTGCAACCCCTTAACATCCTGCACCTGAGCCTTCCTACTCCCACATCTCCAGGGTACCCTTCTCCAAACCAGTTGTCCCAGGCATTTTCTGGTACTGTGCACTATGTCCCAGTATTCATGGTAACAGCTCCATCTGCTCAAAACCCAAACCAAAGGCTGCCTGCACAACATGAGCCTTTGCACACTTCACCTGTTCCCTATTTTAAAATGTGCACCTTTGAGCAAAATAAATTTAGCCTGGAAATGACCTCCCAGGCTTATAGCTTTTATATCTTTTTCTGTTACTGTAAAGAGTTCCTTGGTAAGAGAAATCTTTTCTAGAGATACTTAAAATCAGGGTCAAATCCTTTTTTACTTTTCTGTCTGATAAACCAAAGAACTTAAACTAGTATTGAATAGTACTTTGTAAGAACAGGTCCTTGTGGGACTAGCAGTACCAAAGACTGGCAGCAAGGATGGCTTCCCATTAACAATTATTGTTTGAGATTCTGTACAGCCAGCTCCCAGTCTGTTCCCATGGTTTCCATCAGCCTATAAACAGGACACCTGCATTTCTCTTTTGACTTCTCAAGACTGTGCTGCAGACAACCTGTCCCCCAGGGTGACCAGGTCCATGTCTTACTGTCCTGACTGCTTTACAGGGCGCCCTGAAGTCCTGAGGGTCTCTCCCAGATGTGTCTCTAGATGTGCCTTCCCATATGCTAGGGAAAGTTTCCACAACCAACACTGCAAAGCCTGACGCTCACTAGTCCCTGTGGATGCCCTGATGCCACTGCTGACTTGGAAGCTTCCAGCAGTACCCAGATGCAGCTGTGCATGTAAAACACACCAGTGGAAGGACTGAGGCTGACATAGCTACTCTGGAGCTTGAATCCCTTTATCCTCATCACTGTAACCCTGCAGCCCCTTGCCAGCACAGAGCCTTGCTAATGCTCCGCACAGGCACTGCAGCTCATAACTCCACCAATTAGACCTCACCCTGGGCCAGGAAACGACCTTAGTGCTCTACACAGCTCGAGAGCCTGTGCTCTCATTGCTCAGAGAGGCACTGTGGAGGGCGAGGTGCTTGGGCAAACGGTGATGATACAGGAAGGAACGCATGGCTTTGCTGTCTCAGCACTGAAGGTGGCTTTTTACCACACCCACCTTGAAAGAAGGCAGAAATGTTTGTCTTGGGAAAGAGAAGGAGATGGGAGGAACCACCCTCGTGCTTAGAACAGCCCAGGCAAGAGCAAAGACTCTGGTCAAGTCTGTGAATTTCTTCAGGGCTGTTGGGGAGAATTTTATGACAGTGCTGAAAAACTGGTGAAGGACACAGTTGCCAGGCTCACTATGCACCTCTGCTTTTTTTGTGATCCTGTGGAATACACTGACCTCACATGCTGGATCCCCTGCTCTCAGCTGTCTTACGATGGGACAGCTACATTCTTAAATTTCAGTGGTGATGTTAGATGTGGCTGCAGTTTCTCTGGGATGTGTTGCACCACACACAGAGACCCCAACACATCAGCATCCTGCCCTGGGCAAAGGCATTGTGGCTGTGGAAAGTGTGACCACTTCAGCCAACAACCTTCTCAGTGCAAAATACTTGGTTTTTAACAGTTAGGACAAAGCATGATGGCAAGGAGATATTAAACCAGCAGGCATACTTGCATGTTGTCTCTCATCTAACCTCAGTACATCCTGAAGAGTTTTAAGTGGGATTTACTGGAGCAGAAATGATGAATCAACTTGATCACATGGTAGAAAGCCTGGTTGCTCCTGAGTGCCTGCAGCTCTTATGCTGCTTGTGAGAGGAGAGACAGCGGTTTACAGCATTAAGATTACTTGCCCTGGCACAGTCTAGTGATGGCACTTCTGCCCAAGTGTCAATGGCCTCTAGGAAGGGTCTCAAGATCCCGTTACTTAGACTAAGGGGGAAACAGCTGTTCCACTGTGCTTTGACAGAAGGACTGCTGCAGTGATATCCAGCATAATACCAGTAATCCTCAAAAAGTATCCAACATCCATTCTTCAAACGAAGGGTTGAGTCCAGACCGGGTAAGTGTGTTAGCAAACATGTTCCAGCCTGCTCCCTGAGTCTCTACCGTACACATAGCAGAGCCTAGACAAGTTGAACTCCAACCCCTTTGGGGCAGCTGCTCTCCAATAGCATTTCCACTGCTGCCCTTCAGGCACTGACTTTGAAGGGGGCTCACAGCAATTCAATGGCTCATGTCACAGCAGAGCCTTAGCCAGCCCTGGTCTGGATAAGGACAGAAGGAGTATCACAACAGATAATGTCAAGTAGGAATAACTTTATCCCTTAACATATAAGGAAGGTAGGACTAAGAATTTCTGAACTTTGGTTTGCTCACAAGGCATTCTAAAAGATAATCCTGCATAATACTGTGGGCTGCATTGCTCATGGGCACTGATGTGCACAGGTCCATTAGCACTAGGAGCACGGCAATAGCTCAGACAACAGATGTACTTGACCTCCTCTCTGGTTCTGCTCTCTATTAAATGGAGTCTTGCGTGTGATAAATACTGGCAGAAATCCAGCCCACCTCTATTGGTTTGAGTGCTGTTGCCTGTGTTTAATTCTTTCCAGAAGGCCCACAAGTGAATTTCAGAGAGGTGGAGTTGTTCATTTGCAGCTTGTACATTGTATGAGAATGTGGTACCCAGCCTGCTCCTCGTTTGCAGGACGTGTTGCAGTTCTCGACAGCCGATCACTGTGTTTTTCTGCCAATTTCTCTTCATGGTCTGCTAGCTGCAGTTTTGGAGATCAGACTTGCTCCTTGGCATCTATTCAAGCTATAGAGTCCAATTTATTTCTAGCACAACATCCATTGCAGTATATTGACCCAGTCCGTGCAAGCTCACGAACTCAGAAGTAGCTCTCATTTCTTTTCTGTTGCCAACAGACAGAAGCAGCAATTAGGATGATGACTGCATTTTTAAGGGATTTCTCTTTAGGAGGAGTGTAGCACCCTGCAATCAGTCCCCAGCAGTCTCTTCTCTAAGGGGGAGCACAGGGAGTCCTTCTGACACAGAAATGGAAAAGTTCAGCTGAGTACAGGGGTCTCAACCATGCCAGGACTCCACTTCAGCCTTAGATCTCACTCAGCTTTAAATTCTTTCCATTGACTTTATCTTAAACTTTCTTTTCCATACACAATGTTATCAGAGCTACTTAGGCTTTGCTGGCATGTCTCCTATGTTAGTAGTTATATTTTGTTAACAGGACCAGACTGGTTGAGGTAAATTGGCTTACTCAGAGCACAGTTAGTGACATGCACAGTTGGTCTGACCATGTATTCTTCTAGAGCATTTTCCCACGGAGAGGAGGCTTATACAACCATTCAGTCTGTCCCACTAGGAATTTTAGACCCATTGGCTGATTTCAGTCGGAATCCGAGGGAGCAATTAATCAGCAGAGTCAGCCATCCATGCACAAAACATCCTCCCCAGGTCCTGAGAACTGCACTGTGAGTTTTGCTCTCAGACACCACCAAATGTATGTGGAAGAGACATTGCATCTCACCTATGCAAACTGTTTTGGGGGAGTTTGTGTCTTGCTGGACACCAGAGAATCCAGCTATAAATCCATGGGAAAATAATTTTTTTAACTGTGCTGCTCAGCTGCTTTTTAACTGTTAAGGTAAGAGTTTTATTATAACTAAGAACATTGGCTCTACATCGAAAGAAACTCTCAGGTGCAAATGACTTTACAGTCATCCTTTTTCTGGTGATATCTTCATTGACCCCAAACTGCAGCATAAGAGAAACAAATGAAGACTGTCAGAAAGTGATAGCAACATTAATTGCACAGTGGTACCATAAGTGTATTAAACTTTGTAGTGACAGAAAAGCACAAAGCTGGCCCCACTAAAAAGGACTAAGAGTTTCCTAAGGCAGAAGAACCTAAGTTGGTACATAAAGAGCATCAGAGCAGAACATTCCCAGTGGTGGGTGCTTCACACTTGTGCTGGATCTGCAAGAAGCACCACAGGTTCCTGAGTAAGTGGTGTCAGCCTGCTGGTGAGGTAGCTTCATGGAGAATTAAGTTAATGAAGGGAACATGGAGCAGAAATACTGTCCTAACAAAGGGGATCTCCTCCTTCCCAAAATGCTTTCTGCAGGTAGTGCAAGCCCTGCTGGCATTGCAGGGTGAGCCAGTGAGCAGTGAGTGCTGTGGGATCTGTTTCCAGGGAGTCCAGAGCACAGGCAGCTCAGCCAGCCAGCAAAACTCCTCGGGTAATGGCCAACAAGCCTATTTGTCAGAGCAAACGTGGCAAGGAAAGGACATAGTCCATGGGCAATCTAATTAAGATCTACTATAAAGACAGTCTAAGGTGACCTCACTCACTTCTATCTAGGAAATAACAACACATGATCTCAGGCCAGCAGCAATGCATGCAGGAGCAAGGGACAGGATGAGTAAAACTGGTTTTCTGAGACTTTATGCTTTGTGGTTGGATGCAACAGCACAAGCTCTCATCATAGCCTTCCCTTTGGGGCAAGTGCAGGGTTGCAGAGGATGCAGACACACAGAAGGTCTTTCCTGGGGTTCTCCTCTCTCTGAGATGTGATAAGCTCATGTTGGCTTCCCTACCCTTGCTAATTGTGGGAGTTATTGTTTTGTTTTCTATGGTCTTTTCCCAAGAAACTAATAGTAAAGCCATATTGCTGAACTATCATGCTGAAGAGAGCAGTATCTTGCAGCTGTGATTTAAACTTCATTTGCAATATAGGATGAAACCAGGTGTTTGCATAAGCTTCCTTCAGCAGATAATTCTAACAGATGCAGGACATGCTGGGAATCCCTCAAAAGGAGTTGAGAAATATATATAGGGCCCTCCTACCTGAGGCACAGCACTTCCAGGAAGCAAATGCCCCAAGTACATGGCTATTGGGAATGCTACTCAGTAATGCTACCACCATGTCTTCTCTATGAAGGAGAGACCTGCAGTCTTGTGTGGGTAAGGTGTGTGGTGGGGTTCCCTCAGAAGCTTCATTAGGACCCAGGTTTCTTTCTGATTTTTGAATAAATTAATGTATTGCATTCCTTCAAGATTTCAAAATGTGTTACACTGAAGAGCTGAACAAGCTCTCAGTGTTTTGTTTTTTTAAGTAATTACTGCTGGATATAGATCTGGTCAATAAACAAGTTGATAAACTGACAGGACAGGTGGTCTTAGTAGAGAGCAGATTTGATAATTTTGTTGCAAATTTATATTGCAACAGAGCTGTCTGAAGACATCTTCTTGGCAGTCATCACTTCACTAAGAGTTATAAAATAATTCCAAGCCATTGCTATTATTTCTCTTACCATCTTGAACTACATGGTGCTAAAAGGGTGCTAAAAATGTGCACTTTGTTTTCTGCACTTCTCTCTGTCTTTAATGTATATAAACAATCCTCTTAGTAGCTTATGCTCTTCTCCAGGAAAGTTTGTAAATTAGAGTTAAGCATGCTTCTGTTCTTCAATTGTGTTTTTTCTTTTGCCTTCCTTTTCAAAATTCAAAACACCAGTGATCAAGGGAAGTGCGGGCTGAGCTGGCTGAGCCGGCAGTGACACTCGCTTCCTTCTGCCACCTCGCGGGCTGTGGCTACAGTACAAGGAACGTGGCTTTTCCAGCACAACATACCTTGTTTTCCTTCCATATTTAATGACAGATCCCATGATAACAGGAAACATTATGCATTGCCACTGCTGGGCATGTTCTGACGCTTCCGAAAGGAGTTTCCCCTCCCTGCGTCAGAGCTGTCGTAAGCAGGAATACCTCTCAGAGCAGTGATGACATCTTGAATTGTTTAACCTCGCTATTGCAACAGAAGGTGAGAGACTCACCTCTATTATTAGTGGATAATTTTTTGTTGTTTTGTGTTTGTTTGTTTGCTTGTTTGTTTTAAAATTCAGGTAATTATTTTTCAACATGAGTCCTGAAGAAAGAGCAATAGTGTCTCATTCTGGGATACTCAAAATGGCTCAAATAAATGTCGCTGATAGTAAAATACAAAGATAGTTTAAGTCAAGCATTAAACAAGAAGTTTTTTCCAGAGTGGGGCAGTTTTCAGCTTGAGATTATGGAGTGTCATAAACTGATGTTTCCCTGGAAACACTGAACACAACCTTGCAGCACTGCATAGTCCTGCACTGAGGGGACAACAGGTTGATACAGAGAGCCAAAGAGCTCTTTCCTTCTTGCAGTGCTGGGAGAGGGCTGGTAGCTGTTCTCTTTATTTGTTCTTTAGGTAACCAAGAAATTTTAAATCAATTTGGGCTAAACTACCAATAGAACAACTGTGTTATATCAAAGCAAATGTTAAAAATTAAGCTTTGAAAAGTCAAGCTGGACACATTCTGTGGATTTGATTTCACCAAGCTATCTCAAACTGAAATACAGAGGCTGAGTGTTTTTTCCATGTAAATAACTGCAATTGTAGCAGTGGTCTTGGAAGGACACTGACCTCTTAAATGTAGCAAGTCTTTAAGAGGCATGAAGCTACATTTTAAAATGTTTTCTCTTGCCCATAGTTAAATTTATGTATGTTTGATGAGTCGTAACTGCTCCCTTATCCTCAGAGTGTTTTGCAAAGAGCCATGAATCAGACTTGTTGAGTGAGCCCCAGTATTTTGATTATAATATAATCATTTATATTTATGTATTCATTTGCCATACTGAAAACATAATTGTTCAGAATAAGTATCTGGTGAAGAGCTTGTTACAATCTTTTAAGACATTCGACATATGACTGTTCCTCTCTTTACAGAAGCAACTATATAAAGCTCAGAGAACACACATAATCCTGACTTCAGAAACAGGTCCCAGTGAAAATGTTCCATGCTGACACTCAAGGAGTCACGGCTTGCACCTCCCACTGACCCATTTACCCTGCCTCCTCGGGAAGTTGTGGGGCCTAGAAGTGTTTCCAAAAGAGCATTCAGCTTCCTGCCCAGCACATCTTGGTTCTAAGAGCCTGAGGGACCACACAGCTCTCCTTGACCCCTGTGAAGGTGCCTGCCAGGTACATCTGACTTCAGCATGGGAGACCAAAACAATGACCTGGAGCCAGAGCTGGAAACTGATGCAATGCATGCAGAAAGGGCTGATGCACAAGCAGGTCTCTGCAGGGAGACTTGATTCAGAGAGAACTCATCCATGCTGATGCTGTTTCTCTTTAGGCTACTGATTAGTGCAGCTCAGCGTAATGTGATGTGCTGACGCAGTTTGGAGGTTTGGCCTGTGCTGCTTTGCATCCTGCCTGGCAGAAGCCTCTGACCCAATGTGGTTTTTTGGTTGTAGTCCCCCCAACATGCCCCCACAGAGGGGCTCCCAACACCTGCAGCCATGTGCAGGAGGGAACAGAAGCACATGATATTTGGTCTAGGGTCACTGTGGTTCAGGGGCATCACCCACTCCTGACCCCCTCCCTGCATGTCCTCTGTGTCTCTGGACATTCCCAGCCCTTGGATCTCCCTAAACTCCCATGGTCCTCAACCAGCCCTGGAGGTCCCTGTCACCATAGATGTCCCCAACCCCCTCAGACATCCCTGTTCCCCACTGGAAGTCTCCTAACCCCTGGAGCTCCCCTGCCTCTGGAGGTCCCCACCAGTAACTGCATCAGTGTCCTAGTTCTGGGTTCCACGGGGCCGGTACTGTGCACGTGAAGGGTGACATGTGCCACCGAGGCCTCAGCCATGCAGTGAAGGTGTCAGTGGCTCTCAGTCCACAGTGCCATCTGCACATTCACTGTGATCCAGTACTGGTCCTTCTGGGGCTTGGTGACAATGTCAAATCCATGCCTGTGCCTGCTGCTGTGCTGTGCCAGCCCTGGTGCTCCTCGCACTCCGGGTGCCACACCATGCAGCTCAAACCCAGCTCCTTTGTGACAATGAAGGTGAGCTGTAGCAGCACCCACACTGTGATGGACACCAGAGACACTTGAAACTGCTCAGCCCAGCAGCTGAGCTGCCCCAGATGCTGATGGACTGCTGTCATGTTAGCATCCTGAAAATGAAGGCAAGCAAAGGAATGCTTGGATTCAGGATTCAGGCAAGCAAAGGAATGCCTGGATTCAGGATGGGGGCCTGACAGGGTATGCTGGCTCCTCTGCAAGTTGCTGGGTGCACATTGCTGGTCAGTGGGATCTGGGGTGGTGCTGGGATGTTACAGGCAGAGCCCTCCGCTGCTTTTCTTGCTCAAATGCCCCCTTCCCCAGAGCATCACCATGGGACTTGGCTCTGCTATATTACCCAGGTTGGATGGAGATGTCAGAGGTGATGTTGACACAAGGCCTTGGTGTGGGACAGTGGCACCAGTGGGAGCAGCAGCAGGGACCTGCATGGAGATGTCTGAGGTGCAAGCCCACTCCTTGCACCAGGCTGGTGTAGCCAGAAGCCTCTGCAGAAGAGTGTGCATGGAGCTAGCCCTGCATTTGGAGCAACCCTTTTTGCTTCTCTTGGGTCTGTCTTCTCCCCTTGCCTTTCAAGGTCCATAGCCCAGGGAAGGCACCCCCAGGGAGGCAGGTAGCACATCATGCAGAGAGCTTGAGAGTGTCTCTGGAGAGGGATTGTCAGCCAAACAGGTGAGTGCCTGCATGGCAAGGAAACCTTTCCCTGAGGGGCTGAAGGATCTCCCAGTCTTGGAGACTGGGTGTCCTCAAACGGGCATCACAGAGGGAGGGAGGAGAGTGTCTTGAAAGGGACCATCCAGGAAGGAGTATGATGACAGTGGAGGGTAACGTGCTTGAGGAAAATCTACGGCTGACTGACTCACAGATAATGGAGGTACCTCATAACATGATCTGACATGGTGCTCCTTTCATGTAGTGTGAAATAGCTGAGGGCTCCATCTTTCTGTTACTCACAGATGCTGATTTCCAAGGACTGGAGCCTTCTAGGGCAGTAATTAAGCTTTAAATGGAGAGATCAAATGTAGAATAAATATCTCATTAACCTTGGCAAAGCACAATCTTTCTTTAGAGCTCATAGCAAAAGAGAAAGTGAGTGTGAAGGATGGGATGAAACAAGCACCAGCTTCCCTCCCCACTGGAGAGTGGCATCTGGTGCTTGGAATATCTGCTCAGCTGGAGGGGCCTGAGCACACACCCACCACCTCCTCCCAGAAACCAGTGAGGTGCGGGCTATTTCAAGGATAAAGGAAGATTTTCTAATCTTTCCTTTCTGGAACTGGGAACACACTACAGTATGGCCATGGATGCAGAAATCATAGGGAACAAAGCAAGAAACAGAAGGCCTTTGCTTCTAAACCTCAACAGTTGGGCTCTGTGCCCTGTCCAGGGAGATTTGGGATTTTCCACTCTTGGGACTATTGTGGTTTTTTCTAAATACCCATCATTGCCTCAGGTGAAATGTGTAAAACAGGGCTCTGAATGCTGTACTGCCCCAGCCATGTGTGCTGATCATACCTTCCTTGAATGTAAAGTTCAGAAGCTTGCCAGCAGTAAAATTCTCTGGCCTGCCTACTCTGGTCTTACATTTCTTTGGTCCTTCTGGAGAAGATAAATTATGACTTTAGCCTAAGCCAGACAGGAAACGTTGGATGTGTTTTGTTATTGTGAAAGCCACTGTTTTTGAAAGGGACACAAAGAGGAGCTTGACCTCTCCTGTGTGTGCCTTTGTCAGCCAGTGGAGGAGAAGGGAAATGCCAAAAAGGCTTCACAGTGAAGAGGACTTTTCCTAAGGGTACAGCAGGGTTAGGATGGGCACTTATTTCTGAAATTACTCCATTAATGTTCTTATGCAAATGAAATGTGAATCCTTGAATAAAGAGCCACTATGCCAACTGACTGAAACAAGACAGGGCAAGAACTAGCTAGCATGAGGTTGGCTTGTTTGATGAGGTAATAACAGCCAAAAGGATGTAGGTTGACTTCCTGAGACCAGCATAACTAGTCTTTACTGGTGTGAAACAACTTAACAGAAGATGGCAAAAGCAATTTGTCTGCTTTGTGGGTGTTGTTGTGTGATGAGACTAATAGAAACAAAAGTAAATGGAACTAATGAAGCATATTCATGTTGGGAGCTTAGCTACTGGATCTTTCAGAGCAGTTGCATGTGTATGATTCACTCAGGAGGGAACTTAAACATACTGTCAGGTTCCCATTGCTCATACTGCTGAAACCTTGGATTTGGGCTGCTTTTATATGTACATACATTTGGGAAGTTTTGGAGCATCAGTGAAGGGTGCCAGGACACAGATAAGGCAGGAATCTTTGAGTCTTTGATGTCCCACAGACAGTGGGCAACAGCATCCCAAGCTGAGATGGGAAGACCTGAACTTGGTGGGTGTCTGGGACTCCTCATGGCCACCAGCATGCAATGCCGCTCTAGAGGCTAACTCATGGGCTGTGATGGGACATGTTCAAAATACAACCTCTCTGTGGGTTTGGCCACTATGAGACATTCGGCCTTAAGGGATGAACCTCCATCCACTCTTCTTTACTTACACTCCCTGATGGTGGGAAAGCCACCACTGGATGTCCTGATCCAGGAAGTGAATGTATTGGGTTTACTTGGCAGGAGTTTGGGGGGGACAGGTGGGGGGTAGGGGCTATAGGTGTTGGCTTCTGCAAGAAGCTGCTAGAAGCTTCCTCTGTGTCCCACAGTGTCAATGCCAGGTGGCTTCTACACAGACCAGTGGCTGGCTAAGGCTGAACTCATCAGCAATGATACCAGCACCCCTGGGAAAGCTGAGCCCATCAGTGTTGGTGGTAGCACCCCTGGGATGATGTATTTAATAAGAGAAAAATGTTATTGCACAGGAAAAATTGCGGCCAGATAAGACCAGAATGAGATTATGTGATAGCAATAACTCTGCAGACACCAAGGTCAGTGAAGGAGGGGGGATGGAGGTGCTCCAGGAACTGGTGCAGAGATTCCCCTGCAGCCCATGCTGAAGACCTTGGTGAGGCAGCCCATGGTGGAGCAGATATCCACCTGTGGAGGATCCCACACCAGAGCATGGGGATGCCTGAAGGAGGCTCAGATGCTCTGTTAAGCCCATAACAAAGCAGGCTCCTGACAGGACCTGTGAACCTGTGTGGAAAGGAGCCCATGCTAGAGCAGGTTTGCTGGCAGAACTTGCAGCCCCACAGGGGAATTGCACTGGAGCAGGCTGTGCCTGAAGAATGGCACCCCGTGGGAGGGACCCATGCTGGAGCAGTTTGTGAAGAACTACAACCCATGGGAAGGACTCACACTGGAGAAGTTCATGGAAGACTCTTTCTCATGGAAAGGACCCCAAGCTGGAGCAGGGGTCCTCTCCCTGAGGAGGAAGCAGTGGTAGAAACAATGTGTGGTGAGTTGACCACAACCCCCATTCCCTGTTCCTCTGCACTGTCCCACTGCACTGCTGGCAGAAGATGGAGAGTCAGGAATAAAATTAAACCCAGGAAGATGGGAGGGGGGGAATGTGTTTTTAAGATTTGGGTTTAATTCTCATACTACTCTGATATAACTGGTAATAAATTCAGTTAATTTCTCCAAGCTGAGTCTGTTCTGCGCATGACAATAACTGCTGAATGATCTCTCTCTCTTCTGTCCTTACCTCAACTGACAAAATTTTCAATGTATTTTCTCTCCTCTGTCCCCCTGAAGAGAGGAGTGATAGAGTGGCTTTGGTGGGCACCTGGTGTCCAGCCAGGGTTAACCCTCCACAGTGACCCAGGCTTGCAGAGCTACTTAGCCTGAAAGAAGAGCTGGGGATGCAGGCATTTGGCTCCCCAGTTGTGTTTGGCTCACACCTCTCCTGCTCCCATTGTCACTTGAGATGGGATTAAGGAAGCTCAGAGTCTGTCCCAAAGGCAGGTTAGTGTTGGTTTTAATGGAAACAGGCCCTTTGCAGGTCCCAGTGCATGGGCTAGAGGCAGGCATCTTTGTTATCCCTGTGCAAGGAGAGACCTCAAGTGCTGGGTTTCCCTCTCATATGGGGCTGGTGAGAGAGCAGAGCATAACCAATTGGGCTGAGAATCAGTGCAAGGAACAGGGTGTGAGTGCTTAAATATCCAGTTCCACACACCTGAGACTAAGATGGCCTTGCTGAAAACAAAGTTCCTCAGAAAACAGCCTGCAGACAGCTGTGGAGAGATGGCAAAGTCCTCACACTTGAGAAGGAAGATGATTCCTAAGAACACTATGCTGACAGAAGTGCTCCTGGGACCCCTAGAACCCCAGAGGTGCAAGGGCTGGAGGCTTACACTTGATCTGTCTCAGGGTTTTGGCAACTCACAGCTCCTTCCCCTGTTGCTACAGAAGTCAATCTTTTTCCACCATATAGTAAACTTGAACTTTTTTACTTTTTGGCTCTTAGCAGGTCTGTGAACACAATTTTCCTTGCAGATCAGAGGAACAAATTCCAGGTGGATTTAGAAACTAGTGTCCAGACTTTACATGCTGCCACACTAGAATGCTCCAGCCTATCTTATTCCACTTCATTGCACTTAATTGTGATTCCCCAGAGCATTGGTGGGGAGGGAGCATGCAAGCCACCTGCTGCAGAAAGGGCTGAGATGCCACTGACTCCTTTTGCTTTCCTTTGAGCCTGGTAGAGCAGACAACAGATGTCTCTTCTCCTTTCAGAAAACCTTTCTGTTATGCTGTTCCCACTTTCATTCTCTCTCCACACTATTTTCCATGATCACACACACTTCAGCACCTGCCTTTTCCAGCTTTTTATCTGACTTCCCAGTTTGGCTTCCACTTTCAAATCTCTTCGCACACTGTCATCTCATCATTAGCTGCAGAGTCTCTCCCAGCATTAACACACACTCCAGCCGCTCCACTGACTTTTATCTCCATTTTCTTCTCCTTTTCATCTTTCATCTGCCCTGAACTCTTTCCAGTATGATTCCTTAAGTGCAGGCTGTCACATACAAAGCTCTAACATTGTCTCTGACCCTGATTTCTGTTTCCATTAGTATTTTAGAAACAAGCTTGGGACTGGCATGTATCACCTTTTGGGCTGTCCTGTTGTAAAGAGATTTTAGCAAAGAGAAAGGAGTAGGTGCTCTGGGGCTTTGGACATGCTCAATGCCTATTGGTGTCTGACCCCAGTGGGAATGGAGGTATGAGCTGGCCAGTCAGCTTTGCAACAAGGCTCTTCCTTGCAACACGACTTTTATCCATAAACCTTATAATTAAAGGCATTCCCCCAAGTACTTTTGCATGACTATCTCAAGAGAAGAGTAGGTAAAACAATGCAATAGCTTTCAAAGTTGTCCAAGTCTGGTTTTGACTCAATGTTCCATCCTGGGAGCTGTATTGCCAGGGGACAAGGGTCCTCCTCGCTGCCACATTTACTATACTTTACTTACTTGCCTATTTTCCCCTCAGATTTTGCTATGAAAGCAGCAGTAGCTATCAGGAGTGTCTGCTCTCCCTGCTATATCTCCTAACTGCTCCATGGCTCACCACTGAGTTTCATACATGAGCAATAAGGACTCAGAGATAGTGTTTTTCATCCAGCTAGGAACTGTGTAAGTTGTGCAGGTTCAGATTTTGTTGGTGATTTGTATGAAATGAACCCTCCTTGCTGCATAGTGGAGGTGAATTCCTTCAAGATTCAGGAAATGTAAAAAAAAAAAACCTAAATCCAGGAGAAAGGCAAGAGAGTTGAGTCTGTTAAAGAAGGAGGTAAATGAAACAGAGATCTTCCTTAGGAGTGCCTCTGACCTGTGCACAGACCAGACTGACACTATTTCTTTCTTTATTTCCGTGATGTATGTACTCAGTCAAAAGTTTTGTGTCTTTGTTCATCTGAGTTCAATTAACCTGGAATCTACATACTCTGCTTGGTACATTTTGGGTGGTGGGCACTGTCAGGCTTTGGCATACAAGTAGTGTGTGCTACCCAAAAACACAGGTGTGAGACAAGGAAGATCAAATGCTAATAGTCCCCTGCAACTGTCACTGAGATTTGTGGAGACATTTATGACAACACTATTATTTTTTCCTGTAACAGAAGCAGCAGTTCATTCATTAATTCACTTACCTTTCAAGTAGAAATGTCCTCCATGCAGCTCAGGTACAGGGAAATGAAAGGCCCATCTTCCAATTTACTCTTATTTTTCAGCATATGTACTACACTGTCTGATTGCAGTGGCAGCACTGGGATGGCAGTCTTGCTTCTGGCCAAGCACATCTTCCTCTTGGTTTGACTATCAGTCATGTGCTTTCTGCAGCCATAGTCCATGCTTTGGGGATGTTTCGTGGGTTCCCACAAGCAGCCCTGCTGAAACAAGCCTCTGCCCTGGCAGAGCTCTCCAGAGCCCCAGTGACTGCAATGCCATTGGGCTCTGGGTTTTCATGGGTGACCAGCATGGGAAGCAGGAGAGACCATCCAGGAAGTCTGTGTCTGTCCTGTGTGTGTGGAGACCCAGCCTGGCCCTGTGGCATGTGCCTGGCTCTGAAACAAAGGGCCAGCAGCATGATCACCTGTTGCTCTCTGCTGGTAAAGCTCAGGAAGACCCAGTGACAGGATTCTTTTATATTTGCTTCTGGCCTCTTAGTGAAGCATTTTAGTTATTCTGCTCAAATGCGTCGTTAATGTCAGCAGGGGCCTTTATGGGCCAAAGACAGAGAGAAGTGTGAGATGGGGACAGGAGCCCAGGTAGTTTTGCCATCTTGTGCCCCAAGAGGACAGAGCTTTATTATGCACAGCAGCAGGGGAGAGATCTCTCAGGATTTATATGCACAAAGAGGCAGATACACACACACACACGCACATATATATATGAATATATATATATAGCTCATCTACATGAGTTATGTTCTGTGTGTTCCCAAATGAACGCACCAGTTCTCCTCTCCTCCACAATAAATATATTTTTGGTTTTGGTGCAGCTTCAGGACTCAGTAGAAGGTTTTCCTTTTGCAGGTTTCTAGGTGGGGGTAGAGAGAAGCTTGAGCTATTGCTGACCAGAAACTTTGAAGTGGAAACCTTCATAATTGAGTCTTGCCCTTGTACCTGTTAACAACACTTGGTGAAAATATTCCTGAAACATTTTTATCCAGATAGGCAAGATTGTGTGGCAGAGCTTTGCTACTTCCCACCATAATGTAATGTCAGTGATGGACATGTTTTTCCTTTCTTACCAAAGACGTCCTGGGCTGTCAGGAAGGATGGAGTTTGAAGGTGGTCACTATCTAATGTTGCCTTCCATGACTGCCAAAATGGTCTAATCCTGCTCCTCTGTGTCCCTCTCACTCCTTGGATACTAAGCAGAAATGTTATGGCCTTGAATAATAGTGGTGAATGTTAGACCAGCAGTTTTAATGCTGGTATAAGGATTACTACCCAAAAGGGAAAACTAAGAAGAAAATATGAAGAAAACTCCATGTACTTGGAGTAGCCCTCTTTGATCTTAATTGTTTTAGAAAAGGATGCATGACCCTGAGATCACCTATGGACTCATAATATAGTCACCTGAGACATGAGCTTTCAAATCCTTGCCCTGCTACATGTCCCTTTGATGGCCTTGGTACCTGGCTGACTTATTTGTCTTTGTATTTCAGTCCTTACTCGCCTGGGTGTGATTTCAGACCCCACTGAGCACTGTGATAGCAGGAGCATGAAACACCAGCTGCTGTTGTGGGTTTTCAGGTAGATGGTATAGCCTGGAGCAAGGGGCTGTCTCATCACCACAGTCTGTTCTAAGGCCTTCTCATCCCAGAGCTAGAGCAGAGATTCCAAAGATTACACATTGTGCTGCCAAGGGCATCCTGTGCCTGGAGGCTCCAGCCACTCTCACTAAGCTGAAACATTAATGCTGGCCTCCTCTTTGCATGGAGCAGCTGCAGTTATGGAGAGCTGCAGGCTGGCCTGTGCTCTCACAGGTGGCACAGCTGGAGCTGCACCCTATGTCCTTTCTTCAAAGGAAATAGGAGAAATGCAGAGGGCAGTGCAGACCCTTGCTGAAAATCACCCCCTTCTAATAAGGAGTGGGTAATTTTTCATTTAGATGTAAAATGCTAGATCCTTCAGGAAGATTGCTTTGCAAGCACAGACTTAGACCTAAGGTGTAATTTGCTCTCGCTGTGTGCCAGAGGAATCCCACTGCCTTCTAAGGCACATCAAGTGCAGATAGGGACGATGCACCCGTTTAGCAAAGAGCTGATTTATTCCTTAGGCAGTCTTTCCCTTTTGGCATCTACTTGTGCAATCACCAGCTCCTGTCTGAGTTACTATGGTAATAAGAGTATATCATGGGCACTACACTTACTCACTGTCGCCTGGGTCACAGCAGAGGAAAAATAGCAGAGCAAGCTGCTTAATTTCTACACACCCATGCTAAGAATGTGGGAAAGAACTGGAAAGGACTGGAAGTCCCTACATCTTCCACACCCTGCTAACCATGTTCCACTTGCAGTGCAGACACAGAGCCAGGCACTCCTTCCTGTGCCCCGGAGGATGTGCCCTCTGCACGCTGTGCAGCTCCCAGAGACTGATGTGCCCAAAGAGCTGGATGTGGCAGTGCCACCAGATTTCTTCAGCAGCAAGATGAAGACTGTGCAGTGTGCTCTGGGAGTGCCAGGGGCCAGTGCTTCATGCTCAGAGCGCTTCTGATTCATCTCAGAGGGCTTTAAGGGAGAGGAGTGCTGCCCCAGGACTGTGAGTGCTGACCCTGCTGTGCTGGGTGCTGTGCTGCAGGCACCTGGAGGGGCTCACTGCTCCCTGGTGCAGCACTGGGATCACCCACCTGCCAGCGTTCACCAGGGTGGCTCTCACTAGGGGATAAGGACGTGATGTGGATGTGAAAAGATGTGCTGGACTGGTCAGACTCAGAGTCTGGCTGCTGGTGCAGGGACTCTGCTGGGGGCCAAAAGTGAGATGGAGAGCTGGGCTGTGATGTCTGCTATGCAAACACTGCCCCTTCTTCTAGGGTGTAGAGAGCTTACAGAAAAACCCTTCCCTTGGTGCAGAAACGCCCATTTCATGGTCCATGGAGTATTAATGGCACCTTGCACTGAGACTATAAATGTGCATGTGGGAGACAGAGGAAGAGGACTCTCAGGTCCTGGCCTTGCAGTCACAAGCACTGCTGTCTTCCATCTTCACTGCCTCAGTCAGGCTATTTTTATCATCAGGGCTGCAGTTTTTACTTACTATTTTTATCCTGTGTTACTGATTACTCCTGATTATGAAGGAATTTAAACTCACTCAACATATGTTAATGATTCTGTGTTACACAGTGTAAATTGGAGGATGGTGTCAGCAGCCACAGCTCGGGAACGAAGTCTGTGTAGGGACCCAGCCCCAGTTTGGCACGGGAGAATAACATATTGTGTTAGGGCCAGGCACTGTCAGGTTTTATAACAAAACTTCTAAGAGCCTATACCGGTTTTATTCTTCCTTTTTACTTGACTGAACACTCAATCAGGAAGTTTCTAAGTCACCATCATAAATAGCCAGAAGAGGCAAATCCAACAAGCTGTCAGGAATGATTTTCCCAGAAAGATGAGTACAAAATGCTGCTCTTATTTACATTATTCATGCACATTTTTCTAGTTCTAAAGGATTCACTGCAGCATATAATGTATTACTTCTGATCAAATGAATTAATTTCTCAGCAAAGTATTCTACTTTGCCATAATCCACTAGTGAGGCTTCTGCTTGTATCTATTGGAAATATTACTTAACCCATCTGGAAGAATTTAAGCTACACTGGTTTGGAAGAAAAGAGAATCTTGTGAATTAGTTACACTCAAGTTATCAAGATTCTTAGGAGCCAAAAGAGACAGCCTGCATGTGACCTCCAAGGTGACCTCTGCTCCTACCCCAGAGGGAGAAAAGAGCCATGTTTCCAAAATGAAGAGCCTTTCCTTCACTTGCATCCCTGCACAAGCCCTGACCCACCCAATGAGAGCCCTGCAAGGTCAGCTGGTGTGGCTGGAGCTGCTCTGAGCACCTCAGTGCTGTCCCCTCCAAAGAACCTGAGCTTAGATGCTGAGACAGAGGTACTCCACTCCTAAAGGATGGTCCAATTTCAGAGAGCAGATGGATGGCAAGCGAGCCCAAGGAAAGGGCTGGAGACAATTTAAGCTGCACCTGCAGCCAGCAGTGGATATCTACAAGCTGTCAGTCCTGCCTCAGACAAGCTATCATTTATCCTCCTGTATAAGCACATCTTGCTCTTAAATGTGTAGTTAAGAGAAAGAATTACTACACTAGTAAGGACTGCATTTGCACTTAAATGAATTTTTAAACATCTTCTTGTTTAACCTTCCTGACGGAATAGACATGTCTGCCTGTGGAAAAATTGGAAACCAATAAATAATACATCCACTGAGTACTTCACCTTGGGAAAGGTCACATTTTGAAACATCTGTCTGTTCACCAAATTAAACTTTCTGTTTGATGGAAGAGAAATTCTTTGGATTCAAGGACCAGTAGTAGAACTGATTGTATGATGGGTCTTTGAGTTAAAACAATAGCATCAAAAGCCAGAGTGGTGCTGCTGGAGCAGCCTTCTCCTGGAGGGAACACACAGAGTCTTAGTGCTTCAGTATCCACTCAAAATAATTAATAGTATATCTGTAATAAGACACAGTGAGTGAACCTCTTCTAAACTCTGAAATTCTTAATGGCTACCATGCTTCAGACTTTGGGACTGGTCTCTGTGGGGATTACGGCCCAGGTGTTCCTGCAGAGGACCAGTGCTGGCAGAGGGAAATCCTGATCTGGGCAGAACAACTGTACTGTGGCAGCCCACATGATTAGTAACCCTGCTCTCCCTGCCAGGGACCCCTCCCTACCCAGCCTTGAGAACAATGTCATGATCCTCTTGACAGAATTGCTGTGACTAAACAGGGAAGCCCTGGGCACTTCCAAAAGCTCAAGACTTGGAGCAGGGTGTGCAAGGAAGCCAGCTCTGGTCAGGATGGACACAGGGGTAACAAGGCACCTGAGCTGAAAAAATCACAACTCTGGTACACTTAGAGCAATTATGATATATGCTTGGGGAACTCTCCTGAGAGCAGTAGTGCAGCAGACCTCAGGTGTTGCATGTAAATCCTCTTCTTCTGCCATGCATGGGGGATTCAGGGAAGTTCACAGTGACTGCATTTTCCAGGCTGACAGCCATGGCTCAGCACTACAGGGTGCAGAAATTAGAGACAAAATGGGGAAGAAGCTCTGTTGGGCCAAGCTGGAAAGCTTCTTTAATGCTCATCATGACTTAGAAAGCCACTCAATATCTGTGGGATGCAGAAGCTGGGTGGGAAGTGGAGGGGGAGGCTTGTGGGGGAGCATTTCACAGGCATCAGAGTTTCTTGTTGGTGGCTTGTTGGCCAATGGCAGGAACACGCTGTGGAGAGGTCCTGGCATGCAAGCTGGGATGAAGCATGGTCTAGGCTTGCCATGCAGTGTGTGGTAGGGGGGAAGGGAAATTTTGCTTAATTTCCAACTTTATGGTTTGAACATTAGCCTTTTATTATAGCACAGACTTCTGTATTTGTGCTGCTCTTGCCCTGTGTTTTTTTACATGACCTGGGTGCTCTTTGCTGTTACCAATGCATTCCAGTAAAGCAATGTTGTGGACATCCCCTGCTGTAACAGGGGGCATGACAATCTTCTGAAGCAACTTTGCTTTCTGCAAGGCTGTCAGGGTCAGTTTAGGAGAAAGATATGAAAGCTTTTGGACAAAAGCACTGGGCCCGTGCCTGCCAGGCTGTGAAATAGTCTTTATCCTTTGTCCTGCCTTGCTCTTCTTTGCTTGACCTGACTCTATTTGAATGCAGCAGCCCTGTTAGCTGCCTCAGTCATATATGCAAGGACAGACTGATCAGCTTTTCTGAAAAATTATATACACACACCTATCAGTGTGTACATTCAAAATGCAGGCAGAGCCACAAGACCAATCCTAGGAGTGATTTCACAGTAAGGTGCTGCTGGGTGTTGTACATGGTGGAAACATGTATGCATTGGGGTCATGCATTTTCTTAGTGCATCACTTAGAGACAGGCCATGATGACAATATATGTTGCATTTCTGCCATACCTCTGTCACAGTAGAAGGCAAAGCTGGAATAACAAGGCCTGTATCAACTCACAGCACAGCCATAAATTCTAGGAATGCTTCTGAGGCAAGTTAAAACAAATTAGTAATTATCATGACTGACAGGTACTCTGCAGCGACCAATGAGGTGCCTACTGATGAATACTAAAATCTCTTAGCAGAGGAGTTACAACT
This sequence comes from Notiomystis cincta, assembly GCA_013398075.1. Classification (NCBI taxonomy): domain Eukaryota; kingdom Metazoa; phylum Chordata; class Aves; order Passeriformes; family Notiomystidae; genus Notiomystis; species Notiomystis cincta. The sequence continues at coordinate 88,356 of VZRX01001739.1, forward strand.
GTGGCTGTCAACGTAGCTATAATTAGGCAGCTCTAAGTGAAATGACTTCTTCTCAGATGTACTCCCTTGAGAATCCAAAGCTCTGGATTGTCATACAAAGGAAGGAGATTAAAAGGGGCTGTTTGCTGTTTGTGTTGCGGGGGCCACAGAGGCCACTTAAAACGAGACCCAGGTGGAGCAGGTACAGGACTTGAACCAGAGCAGGGTTAGGCTGCCCCTCAATCCAAACTGTCACGCTTTGCATTCCCTTCCTGTCTTCTTTGCTGTGGCCTCTCAGCACCTCACAAGTACCAGAGTTATGCCTCTCAAACACACAGAAGTATTAATCACTTGAAAGATGAGTTAATAATCTCTGAGTTGTTGAGACATGCTGAAGGACAAGCTGATAAATTTTCATTGCACAGTGGGGAAGCGTTCCTCTGACTGGGATACCAGGTTGATGACAAGTTCAGAAGTCTCCAGGGAAGCAGATGAAGAGATAGAAGTTTTCTGTGTGAGAAGGAACAATCACTTATAAATACAAAACCTCCTGTGGAAAAGTCAAGCAGTGTTAAAAGAGACCCATACCTCCCTACTTAAGGATTAATCTTTGCATAAAGGCTAATTTTTGCTGCACAATTTCTCCAGTGCCTAAAACAAGCACGTCTTTCTTCGGCATTATGCCTTCTATTTTTACAGTTTAGAAAAAAATCCCAAAACCACCCATGCAACATTTGTGGACAGAAATATCTCTCCCATTACCCCTGAGTTCCTGCGTATTTTTCATGCAGATATTACAACCCTGATCTGTGTCTTTACATGTGACACCACTTTTTGCAGTGGGTATGTCTGAAAGCGACTAATCCTTGAGGGAACCATACTGGCCTAAGATGGACTGGGCTGTGATGTGCTTGCTAAGATGAAGCAGTAGCCGTGACAACAGCAACTGAGAAGGATATTAAACTATCTTTGATTAAGTCAGCTCTGAATGTAATGCTGAAATCAGCCTGACTCCATCCTGGATGTTGCAGACTAGACTGCATTTCCACAATAATAGAAAACATCACTTTTCAGCCTTGCTTAGTGCTGTTGTCCTGGGAACACAAAATTTCTACTCACTCCTCAAAATGCTGATCTGTTGACTCATTTTTCAGGTGAGATGTTGTTAAACCTTTCTGGGTGTGTTGCTGCTGCATCCTGTTTGTGCAGGAGTGATGGGCCAAGTTTTGTTTCCTGCTCCCTGTGTACCCATTCTACCAGCAAATGGCCTTGGGTTAAGAAGCAGTATTTTGTGATTCTAGAGATGCCTCAACTCACTGCTTCTAATCTTTGTAAAGGATTCAATCCATAAAGGCTAAGCACCATTCAGGAACATTCCAAGAGATTACAGGTTTACATGAGTTTGATAGGAAAGATGTGTGCTAATATCTTTACAAACAATTCCATGTTTGGTGAGGGTATGGGCGTTAACATCTTTGAAATGGGTCTTAATGTCTCTACCAACTTCAAGCCACAGGTTTGTTAGAGAACCTGGGCAGTCTGACTCCTGAAATGGACAAATGGATCTGCACAAGCCTGAGTTTCTGAACTTTGGGGGGAAATGGCTGGTTCAAAGGGGCAATATGTGGAAGGTGGTTTGGGAAAGCTGTACCTTCCTAGAACCTCAGCCAGTGGGGAAAGGAAGAGGGCAACATGCGGCCAGGAGTTCAGGATAAAAGGAGGCTGTGACCTCCAAGACCTTGAGAGAGAAAACCCTGTGGGCATACGCCCCAGTGGACTCTCTCCCTTTATTCAAATAAAGCTGCAGGACTCTTCTGTCTCCCTTATGGACACTGGCTTTTCCATAGAAGTTGATGCTTCACATGGATCTCATGGGCAGCAGGAGCCCATGGCTGGAAGGTGGCCGTGAGGTCACATCTGTCACAGGGAAAGGCCATTCCCTGCAAGGAATGTGCCTGCAGTCAGGATTTAGGATTCAGGCCATTAACTCTGGGTACTGCCAGACTTGCCAAGTTGTAACTTGGCCATCAACATTCAGCTGTAGAACCAGAATGTTTCTTTCACTGCTGAGGAAGACAATGGAAAGTTTGAAGGATTGAATTAACCTAAGGGTAAGTAATTCTAGAATTCAAATTTTCAGGTCTTTTTACTCCTTCCTTTCATGTTTCAAAGAGCTGCCACCCACATGGGGTGGCAGCATGCTGTCACCATTAGTACACCTGCATGGAGGACAGAAGAAGAGCAGCTCCCTTCTGTGAGTCACCGTGCTCCCATCTGAAACATTCAGTATGATTAGCAAGGCGTCTTGTAAGCAAGCCTTTCCTCCATCTGGCAGTTTGATCCATGTTCCCCTGTCATCGTTTTTGATGGATTCATTTCACACGTAATGCAAGACTGTCTCACGGGTGTTTAAAAAGCGAGGCAGGTGCTAGAACTGCAGAGCAGAGACCTTTCCCCCGCGTCTCTGCTGGCTGGTGTTATTCATCGTGTGCTAGGAGGAGCACCTCACCTCGCAGCAGTCTCCATCCCTACGTTTGCCATGATGGAAACATTTCTGACAGTATAAAAGAAAGTGTATCCAAGGGTGACCACTACCAGAACAAAAGAGCAAGGCTGAGCACTAGCCAGTGTTTTCATGTGCAAAGCTAGCACCACCCACACATGCTTGTGAGAGAAAGAGGTGTAAAGGTGACGCCAACACTGTTAGGGACAACTACAGTCGAGGGAGGGGTAGCGGTTAATTTTCAAATGAAAAGTGGGAGTACAGCTCTCAGATGAGTCAGTGAGGAAGAGCCCCCGCAGAGGAGTCTCACACCTCTTTACTGCCTTGCAGAGCTGCTTCTTGCTGCCTCTTTGCTCCTGTCCTACTTTCTAGGAAAGCTGCAAAAGTTCACTGCATTCTCACAATGCCCCCAACAGCAATTCTGAGCAACCTGCACTACCACAGCACTCATTAAGCCATACAAAGAGAAATCTAAAGATGACAGACAATGCTTTTCACCGGCACGCCTCCTTGCATGAGTAAGAGCTGAGCCTGACTTGCATGAGGTGGAGAAGGAACGTATTTGAGAGTTTCTATGAATCTCACAAGCATGTAACAAGAAGGTTTTACATTTCTGTACAGAAAATGATGGTGCAGAGAGGATAAAGAAATATTCTGCAAACTCCACTTTAGGCCTTCATCACTGGTCAGAGGACAAGTTCTGTCACCATGAGGCCACCAATACGTACCTGGAGATGTTTGCATCAACAATAGACCCATCAAGAATACCACTGGAAAACTTGAGAGCCCAGCCATTATATGGCCTCAGGGTCCAAAACTCTTATTACATCCTTTCCTTTTCACAGTCAGACCAAAAATTGCAATGTAAATAGCATTTTGGAATCCTTACAGGACCCATCCTGCAGATGTTCATCCTACCAGTGGCAAGACACACTTGCCCATGTCTCCATGATCCTTGGGAACAGGGTGATGGGAAAACAATGGGTAACAGTGATTTTTTCTGTTGCCTCTCATCCAGTTCACCCTTTCTTTCAGGAAAGAGTTCTCAAGAAGAGTCTGCCTCAATCAATTTTATCTTTGTAAATCCTTGATTTACCCTGTGCTATGAGAGAGGACCAACTGGACCGTATTTCCAGGAGAAGACAGTCCTGATCTGTGGCAACCACTTTAAGGTCACAACTCTAATCTCTCTGTATGTTAGATTTTAATCAAACATTAGGTAACACCTGTATCACTGAAATGAAGATTTTGAAAAGCTCATGAAAAGAACTGGGTTGCAATTCTTCAAAGTAAAATTCTAATATGCTCCTGTTCTTCCCTCCATTTCACTTTCACTTGCAAATTTCCACCTGTGGATGCTGTAGAAATGCCAGCACAAAAGGAAGTACCTCTTACACACTGAACCCAGACTAGCGGGGCTGATTCTTAATGATGGCCACAAGACAGCACGTCTGCAAACAGTCCAGAAGCATCACTCACTCATCCAGCTTCCAACACAGGCTGATTTGTAAAGCAACTCCTGGCTGCTAGAGTAACTTGTCACAGACAAGTACCAGTTTACTGCCTGCCAAGGATTTCTAATGTCCAATGTCACCTTGCTATTTATGTATACTGAGCATCAGAACTCCCCTGACATCCTGCCTCTTGGGCACAGCAGCTTCTGGGAGTCAGCTGCTGGGAAGTATTTCTCAGGCAAGACGAGAAGCTCAGCAGGACTCATCCATTATCAGAAAATAACCTTTACAACTAATACTCCTTTAACAGACTGGTACTGAGGTACAATATTGAAGCCTGAACCAGAAATAAAGAGGAGACAGCAAGATCTCATTTTAAGGGTCTTAATAATAGTGAAACATTCTTGTTTCTGTAGGGCCCTTCACTATGACATTTACCTCAGAGAAAAACCCAAACCAAAAAAACCCTGATTACAAACATATCAAGCAACATTTTGAAAATAGTCATTGGACAATACCAAAAGCTCTGATAGCTTCAGAACTTTGTATTTTGAGTTCTTAACCAGACTATCATCCTTCACCAACATCATATTAAGAATTTTAAAAGTTCTTCCTTTGCTATGATACATTTAAAAATGCGACAAAGGCCCCCTCAACCTTCACTCTGTGAGGTGAAACAAGCCCATTTCCTTTAGGCACATTTAATAAACACCTTTTCCATTCTCCCATTGATGATTACAGCTTTCTCTGCCCATAGTGCAGTCTTGAGTTGTTTTTCCTTGAGTACAGGTCTCTTGAATTGTGCACCGATGAGTTCTGGTTATACATGCCTGGGAATAAGCCAGTACTCTGCTTCAGAAAAACCTTTTTGGATACATTAAGTATCTGTTTGCCTTTTACACAACCATCCCATCACTGCCATGATATGATCAACCACTACCCTCACAAAGAAGCCTAATTAACTGTTTGCTTCTGACATCTAACCTCCACATAGTTCCTACTTTCATATGTGGCTTGTATTCTGCCCAAAAAATGCCACCTTATTTGCACTGCTTTAGGCACCAGTGGTATGCAGTACTTTTAATTGTCTATCCCTCTTTCATGCTGACAAGACTTCAGAACTTTCTCACCTGTGCCATGGTAATAAATGAAAACTTTTAAGATTATCAGACACAACACCCTAACGAATGCCAATATTATTTTCCTTCCCACTCAGAAACTCCTTGCCTAAGTTGTCTTGTACTGGCTCCTTATTCACTTTGATACCCAGTTCTAAGGGTATTTGTCCTGTCCAAGACAAGAATCATTGCAAGTGATCAAATCAACCTGGCTTAGCAAGTTAGCTTGAGAGTTTAGCATCCACATTAAAAAGTTATACCTGGGAAATCAATGAGAGATACCAGCTGTTTGCCCAAATCATTTTATCTACATAATTTTTTACTTACCTTCAGGTCTTAATTATTTTTTCCTTCAAAAATTGTTCTAAAGCTTGCTCATGATTGTAGAAAGACTGATCTCTGTGCCAAGACTGCCAAGATCTCTGTGTTTCTAGTGACCATGGTGCTTACTGTTCTGCTGTCAGGTTGCAGCACTCCTGAATTTTAAAATCTCTGTTTTATACAGCAATTCTTCACAACCCTTGATGTGGATAAATTTGTTTCTTCTCTCAATCTGAGCACACGAAATGCTGTTAACTTCCCAGCCACTTCACTTACGGTTATTCCTGTATCTCCATCTTTTTTTCCAGCCAGCCACCCTTTATTTCCTGGTATAGGCAGAGCAGGAAAGAAGTATTCCTCTGTCATGTGAATTTACAACAGCTACTGCAGGTTCCCTCTGAAAAAATAAACAATGATCATGCAGAAATAGCATTACATACAAAACTGCCTCCTGCCATTAACTTTTTCACTTACTAAAGCACTGTAATGTTTTACAAAGATATAAACCTCTCTATTGACGAACTTTGAGAGAGAGCTGAGGAGTCCTGCCAGTTTGAGGCTGAAGATGGTATATTAAACTCTAAGGAAGCTACTGGCAAAGTACCTAAGGAAGGAGTTATATAAGAGAATAAAGGTAAAACTGTAGTTAAAGCCTTAGGCTTAGACAGAGGCTAAACCACACATGATTTTGCCCACCAGGGGCAGCAGGAGTGCCAGGAGGCCAATTTAATTTCACCATGGAGTCTCTAACAAACAGGGTCTGCTTTTGTGCTGGTCAAAGTCAGCATCAAAACTCCCTTTGGTTTTATCACCATCCTATGCTTGCAGAGTGTTTTTTGCTTGCTTGGAGCTGAACAGAACGACCTACATGCTCTTTCACATGGGCATTAGTGCCTGTTGGGTGCCAAGGAAATGGATTGTCACAACTTACCTTGTCCAGGCACTAACTGCAGCATAAGAGCTTTCTGAAAGCACACAGTAGACTAAATGCACCCAGTTCTCTGCTTACTGATTGTTCTTACAGACAGCATTTAGGGAACCTGGCAGAGACTGTTAGGGTGAGTGTTCTAGCTCAACTGGGGTTGAAGAGAGGCATTCTTCTGTCTGACTAACAAGGCAGCAGTGCTCCCCAACTGCATGTTCTTCAGCACCTTTGTGTGAAAGTCCTTCCTTTCCTCAAGCAGCACAGGTTTCATGTCAGACAAGCCAGCAGAACCTTGATAACTCATCTGCTGCTAATTTGGTGGAAAATCACATTATCTGGTGAACTATTCAAAGAACAAATGTGGTTTTAAGTTGTACCTTAGCTTTATTAACCTTTGGCTGTGGAGTGTGTGCCCTATGAAGTCTTGTGCATCCAGACCAGCTGGTGCATTTGGGAATAAATGCATTTTGCACAATGTTAAACCTAACTCAGAGGTTCCTAAGGGAGTTCATTAGTTACAGTGGCAGAATCCCAGTGGCTTGGCACCAGCCCCCCAGAAGTGAGTGTGCAGCTGTCCTCCTGAGAGCATCGCTGGCCTCAGCCAGTCACAAAAGGACAAGTGCTGTGTAAGGTCACACATGCAGCTCTCCCAGCAGCTTGCTGCCTTTCTCTGCACTATGCTCTAATGCACTCCTGGGCCCAATTTGCTTAGCTGATTGCTTAATGTGCCGTGCTCTACGGGGGGTTTGAGACACATAAGAAGAGGCTGTGACAGGACCAAATGCGCTGTCATCGGTGAGCTCTTGTACGCAGCACACGGGCTGCGGGACGGCAGTGACACAGCCACCACGCAGCCAGGGCTCACAGCCACTGTGAATCTGCCCCTCAGTGGAACACGCTGCTGCACGGCCTGAGACACCGAACAACAGCTGGAACTCCGCAGGCACCCGGACTGAGAAACACCCGGAGCTGGGCAGCCGCAAGGGCTGCTGGAGGTTCGGCCTCTCCCCAGGACGCCGCAGCTCTGGGAGCAGCTCACTCGGCACATCTGTGTGTCTGCTCTATCTTACTAAGATATCCAGTTTATAGAAAGGCTTTCTGCAATAATGGGCAGCAAATGGAAACCAAGGAAACTTTTGGAAAGGCTCTCTAAAACTTATTTCAGCTTCTACAAACGAGCAAATATTTTTGAATGTAAAAGTGGTTAGAAAGAGGCTAATTTTAATGTAAGGATAATCATATGGTTCCTGCTCATGGAATAGTAAAATCATTTAACCATAGAGTATATTTTATACACTAGTTTGGCATGTTTGAAAACTACATAATGGAGATGTTTTAGCATGTCCTTATAAGATATGCATGAGGACAGGGTATTTGTAAAGCTAATCTTCTACAACCCTATAGCTGTAATAGTGTCATGTAAAAATATTACCTAGCATGAGAAGATACATTGTTTTGTGCAACTGAGCCACATAAATAATTTACAAATGTACATGCAAATTTAATATGTCTAAAAATTATAAAAGCACATATTTTTGAAAAATAATCTAATGTCTGCCATTTAGTCTGCTGTGGTTGTGATACTAGAACTACTAAGGTTCTGCCTCTGTTAGGGTAAGATCAAGCTTCTGGTTTATACTGTGAAAGCAAATGATGTGCATAGCTTTAATCACAGTTCTGTCATTTTAAATGATAAACTAAATTAAATCCCAAGTCTATAGGCCATGAAATGCTGAAGATATTGGGAGGAACTCTGGATCTGAGGCCCTGACAGGAATGCCTCTCTCCTGCTTACACTGTTTATTGGAAGGAATTTCTCTGCACTCTGCAGCTGCCTGATTGATTCTCAGATGATTGATTATTTTAATCATGTTAACTTAGCAACAGGAAGGTGCACTTAGATATACACACGCAACTCTAAGCATTTTATAGGGGGTATTGAATATCCTACCAACTTGGCATCTAATCAGCATTTCCTGCCCAGAAACATTGTAAAAGCAGCAAAGTTTTAAGTTCAGAGAAATCTGTGTTTTATGCTGGTTTTCAGACTTACTGAAGCCTGTTAACAGTGTGCAGGAGTTACAATCTGGGCAGCTTACATCTGGAGCAAAATGCTTGTCTTGGCTGAATTTTTGGCATAGCCTATATGGCCATCACAGACAGAGAAGACAGAGAGCAGGCCCTTGACAGGAGAAGTCAACAAATGCATAGTTAGCCAAAAGTGTGAAATACCTGCATGCTAACTTCCAAAGCTAGTAGAGCAAATTTCAGCCCACTAAAACGAGCAGACTGTGCTCAAGAACGGCATTAATTCAACCTTACCACTTTCATGCCTTGTTTATCACTTATGGTGGAGACAGAATGGAGCTGCTTTTAATTTATATGGTAGCAGTACCCTGAAGCCCCAGCTGAATGCTGCTTCCATCCCACTGGGCTATCAACATTGCTTAATACATGGCTCCTACCTATGCATGTGCACATCTACACAGAGTTATGTGCTGTTCTGGTTCTTCCTAGCTGCCCTGGTAGGAAGCGAGGCAGAATTAAATGTCTTGCTTTTATTAAAAAATCAAAATTGGTATTTATTTCAGAGTTGCCAACCTTTATTTCCAGTCATAATTTCTGTCTACTTTGACCTTACTTTGGTTTGATAAAGTTTGTAACTTTATAAAAAAACCTGAATCCTGCCAAACTAGGAAATCAAAAAACTTGGAAAGAACAGCCCATACATCCTGGATGGATAGGCAGTAGCAGAACAGCCTGGGGCAGATCAGCCTGGATCACCCTGCAATTCTGTGCCAATAAATTAGCCATCACATAGCCTGCAGGCTATTTGGCAATGTGGCACCTCTTACCCCAGCAGGAGTTGAAGGTTCCCATGGGATTATGAAAATGTGTTAAAGAATCAGAAGCCCTGTTGTTTAAGGAGCAAGATCATTTGGGTGTGGGATAAACACGAGGCAGAAGTCAGCTCCTGCCCTATGGGTACTACATTTGGGCAAGCCAAAGGTGAGAACAGAGGTAAAAGGTGAGGCAAGTCCTGCAGGTGGAAGTTCCTCACTGCTGCCAGTTCAGGCTTCTAGGCAAGTTACAGCAATGCTTGACACTGGACCTCCAATCATTTATTGATTCATTTGGTAAAACAGTAGAATAGTAGAAAAGAAGAATTGTTTATTTTACTAGAAATTATAACTTACAGTTCTCAGAAATGCAAAGTCACCACTTAATGTGCCAGCATGCAGGAAAGGCTACAGCTGACCAGAAATTATATCCTGTGGGTCCAAGAGTCAGCACAAAATCAGTTCAAACTGATGGTTAAAGCCCTTCCTTCCAGTGAGCCTTGGCAGAAACATGAGCACTCCTGAAAATCAGTGCAAACAGAAGTAAAGCACACTCACTCTGCTTAGACAGCTGATCTGTGGGACCTCCTGGAGCAGCAGTTTCTTATGGAAGCCTTGTAGTCTCGGTACTCTCAGGCTACAGTGGAAATGGTCTTCCCACCAGATGCTCCCAGAGAAATTTCTTGTGCTATTGAATAGGCAAGATGGAAACTCAAAGGAGGTCTCTCTGCAGCACATTACTGATTTGTCATGAGAACTCCACAGTTACATGATTTTACAAATTTGTCTGAAAGGAAACTGGTCATTTGACAGCATTTTCTGGTTTGTTCTAGATACAGGACTATCAACACCTTCATTAAGTGCCCTGTGAAGCACATTTGGGCTGCCTTCCCACAGCCAACTTAATCTGGTGGAATACAAGCAATATCCTCATGTGTATCACATCTGGATATATAAAGGAAGTCCTGCAGTTTACTAAACACTTGGGTTTCAGGGTTTAAAATTGTTTCTGTGTTCATGGGAAAAATCAGCCCGAGAAGTCAAACCTATACAAGCCCTGTTTCTGCTATCTACTGTACCTTCTCTCCACCCTACTGGCCCTTACAGACAACCCACTCCAGAGGTTGTCCAGAGCTCTGCTACCATTTTCAGATTTTCGATCTCTAACTTCACACAAAGTGAACATTCTTTTCTTGTTGTTCATCTATAAAAGGCAGTCTCCACACAACCACAGCTTAGTCACTTCCCAAACATGTAAGTGACAAAGAATTGGTAATTTTAATTGCCTCAGCATTCCCTTCTCCCTGAAAGAAACCAGGGCAACCAGAAGTTGGGATTTCCCTGACCCTCCAGATAAGCCACTTCCCTCCTGGAGCTAATAGCAATGATGTCTGATATTCATATATCTTGAGTGAACTCCAAAACTACGGCAAAAATATACATTAAAAACCCCCAATCAAACAAACTAAACTCATCATTATGTGCATATAACAAAATGTAGAAAGGAAGGACTTTTGATACAAATTTTTTCACAAGTCCTCCAAATTAGTGGCTTGAGTCTCTCCCCAGTTTTTGCTGGAGACAGCAGAGCACGGCTATGTGTAGGAAAGCAGCGCGCTGTCAGCTACAAACCGGGCATTGCGAGCTCCAGAGAAGTGCCTGCTGTGCAGCCATACGGAAACCGTGCGATGCGGATACAAACGCCAAGAGCCCGCGGAGCGCGGGGCGGGAGGGCAGGAGGGCAGGAACGCGGCCGCGCTGGCAGCCGGAGCCGAGCCCCAGCAGAGGGTGGGCTCTGGCCGCGCAGGAAAGAGCTGCGCGGCGCCGGCAGAGGGAGAGCCCCGCTGCTGCCCGACTTACTCGTCTGTGGGAGAGAAGCGGGAGGCAGTGGCCCGAGGTTCTCAGATTGTGCTGCTGTGTGCTTGTGGTGGGTGAAAGCTGGTTTCCCCGACAGAAGCTGAACGTCCTTGTCCTCCAAGTCACGGAGGTCTCTGTAGCAGAGCTCATTGCAAACTGAAAAGGCATGTTTGTATGAATTAGTAATCTCTCTTATTCTGGGAATGCACTTTTTTAACAGCAGAAATGCTGGGTTCTTAATGTCCACCTTAGGTTCAGAAACATCTGACCTCTCCGAGAGCACGAAACTCCTGCCATGAAGAACACGAGCCTGCCCAGTCCATGCAGAAGCGTGGCACAGGCAGCTACAGGGAGGCAGGACTGCGGTCTGGCTGCTCCCGAGCTCCTCACCTCAGACGCTGAACAATACTAAGCTGCACAACTGCCCGGCTTCTCTCTTCAGTTTCACACGGACTTGCTACAGCGCTGATCTTTACATGCCCGCGGCTTCCACCGCTGGGATATGGAGGGCCCCACAGACCGAACCCCAGCCAGCCAGAGCCAGAAGTCTGAGATTCAGACACCCTGTAATGCTGATGCACAAGGGCTGGAATGATGGCTGCACAGCCCACTTCTGTGTTTTGGAGTGGTTTATGTGGCTTTGTGACCGTAATGTTAACTTCTGTGAATGTTTAACTGCCCAGCTTTTTAGAGACCAAACTGGAAAACAAATCCACCACATGGCCTCGTATCCACACCTGTACAGGTCATGGGTGTGCAGCTGAAAAATCTATGGTATGACCCCCACCTCTGCTTGATCTGCGGGTGTAGCAGTCCCTGAGCTGGTGGCACTGAGCTGCCACTCTCCGTGAACCATCACGAAGGATAGTTAAGCACACAAACCACCAAATGGAGAGATTCAAGGCACACAACCACACAGCTGCAGCCTGCAGCATCCAAAGGCAGAACTGGGAGAGAAAGTCACCTCTATACATGGTGGTCCTATGCTAGAATTTAATACATCTCCAAGGATTTTAACTGCCAAAGTCTAAAAATTTCCTACCGAGACGAGCGTTTTCTACATCTTTTAACATTTTAATAGTTTGGGCTGAAGTTACATTACTTTGGCTTCTTACCAAATTCATACCTCACAGTAGGGACTCACTCAAGTTTGCACAAATTTGTGGTGTTTGATGGCACAAAATGACTGTACATGATTTTAACACAGGCAAAAAGAAGTGTTTCACCCCTAACTGGTTCTGGTCCTGACACAACTCTTTGTAGGAAAATTTCAAGCTGAAATTCAGCCAGAGGCAGGCAAATGGTATGAGAAATTTCAAAGCAATGAAGTTTGGCAGGGAAATGGGGTGGAGCAGCCCTCTTTGTACATGGAATCTGCAAGCTCTGAGGAGGCTCAGGGGGGACCTTATGGTGCTCTACAACTCCTTGAAAGGAGGTTGTAAGCAGGTGGGGATTGGCCTCTTCTCCCAGGCAACCAGCAACAGGACAAGAGGACATCACCTCAAGCTGTGCCACGGGAGGTTCAAGTTGGACATTAGGAAGAATATCTTCATAGAAAGGGTGATTAGGCACTCAAATTAGCTGCCCAGGGAGGTTGTGGGGTCACTGTCCCTGGAAGTGTTTAAGGAAAGACTGGACATGGTACTCACTACCATGGTCTAACTGACATAGTGGTTTGGCCATAGGTTGCACTCGATGATCTCAGAGGCCTTTTCCAGTCTAATTGACTGTGTGATTCTATGAAATAACACCAGAGTGCATCTGGTTGTTACAGAGACAGCAGAGAGCGAGAAAGTCCTTCTTTCTTCCCATCAGATGTAGATCCACATTTTTGGTCTGGAAATTCCGTCTACCCCCACATCCCCCCCACCTTTTTTTCTTTTTTATTTTTCCATTTCCCTTACTAGATTTTCGGGGAAGATATCAATTTCTATCTAAAGTAAAAGCTGCCCTGCTCGCCTGAGGCGAGAGGCGTGCTCCTTATGAAGGGATGCAGGCAGCCCGCAGCCCGGCCCTTACTCATGAGGCACTCGGGCGCCCCTGATCCTCTGTGTTTTATCCCTCCGTTGTTCCCAGCCCCTCCGCTCCTGCTCCCTGCCGGGCCCTCGCTGTCCCTGCCCCGCGGTCCCCTCACAGACCCTCGGCCTCTCACAGACCCTCGGCCCCCTCACGGACCCGCTCCCCGCCGCGGGGGCCATTTCNCGCGGGGCGCCGGGCGGGATCCCGGGAGCTGAGCCTTGGGAAGAAACAGGAAATGGCTGCGCCTGGGTGGACGGGAGGTCCTGAGCGCTCAGCGGGGGCCGATTGAGCCCCCCCGGACCGTCCTCTTCCACAGCTGGTCCACTCAAAACATGTGATACCATTTAATCTTCTTGCCTTATGAAAATAGTATGACTTGGACTGAGTGTCTCCTTTTCTATAATAAATACGTTTTTGTTTCATATATTTTTTTAAAAAATTGAAATGGAGTTGGTTTTAGCCTATATATCTATATTCTCCCTTTCTTATCATGTATTTTAACAATACAGTTGCCTTCATCTCACTGGCTGTTCTCAGAATAATAGGCATTACTCTGACATACTTGCTTTTCCTGCTCTGCGCACAACTTACTTTCCCATAATTGTGGTTTTTGACTCATAGCTTGAGCCTGCAGGTGCTGAATCTCTTGTAAATGGCACTGGGTGGCATCTTTCCTGCTGACAGCAATTCAGGAGTCACATAAACCCATGGCTGGACACAGGATTAAAACCAGAACAAAAGAGGCATTGAATGGTGTGACGTAAGGGTTACTCTCCTTTGGAAAATCTGAAGGGCAGGTACCATCAGCTCCAGGATTGAGCTAGTGCCAACTGGCCACAGATTTTGTGTACCTGTGCTGTGGTTTGGCTGAGTCAAAATTCAAGCTTTGTCAGTCAAAAGCAATTCTTTTTGTGAAGTGGGAGAAGCAATGGCTGAAGTCCTGTGAATGTCTGGGATAGAGGTTGCCAAACGTAGCTAAACTTGAGAGTATTCTGCCTTTCCCAAAAGTGCAGCTGTTTGCAAATGCTGTAGAAAGTTTCAGCTTTGGGAACAGTGAGGAGAAGAGGGTTTTGGGCAATTTGTTACTGTCTACAGGGGCACTTGTCCAAAAGAACACTTTAAAAATGTGGCCTAGTAGCTGATAATCCATCTAATTTAAAAATTTCTGAGAGCAATGAAACATCCTCATTTTTTATAGAAAGCTAGTGCCAAACTCGCTTTTGTAAGATCATTATTTACTTCTATATTGCCATCAGAAGAGAGAGAGGTGTGGTGATGGAGTAAGTCCTGTTACAGACAGTCCATCAATTCTCCAGTGGCTGAACCATTCTGTCTTCTATGCAACTGTAAGAGTTCTTTGGAAGTTGGTCCTTTGAAGTGTAGAGGAATATTTTTATTTCTTCATTCAAAACTGAGGTGTGAGAGCAGCAGATGATGAAGGCTACAGGAACATCTATGCAGAGGGCATGATTTTAGGATGAAAGCCTCTTGCAGACATGGCCCTTCTGTAAAATGGGCTAGTGAGTACTTAGACAACTGTTTACTGGCTCAAGACATAGCTGAGTGCCTCCTTTTGTCAGAGATCGGTTTCTTCCATAATCTTAGAGAAAGAACTGCCATAATAATTGTCATTAGTTCAATTTTTGTTGGTTTTTACATGGGAAGTATTTAATACAAAACATTTCCAGCTGTGGACTGTAATGCACCTGCACACAGAGTGTATATAGAGGTGAAGGCTGACAGCTCTGAAGGAAATTGTGTGTATGCTGCTGGGAACAAAACTCTCAGAATGGCCCATTTCCAAAATAGGATTGTTTGAAAGTATTAGTGTTGTATTGCACACCATATTATCCTATGGTAGTAATCAAATATATATATGTGGGTTTTTATTAGAAAGACTACTTACATATAAAATTGCACAAATTTAAATCAGGAGTAGCCAGTTCAATTCTGTTTGGCAGGAGAGTGGGGGAGAGTGACAGAGCCTGCTGCCTTAGGATAAGCAAACAGAAGAGGTTTAGTGTTGGCAATCATTTGTGTTGGCAATCCATTTGGCCAAAAAGGTAGTCCTTGACTGTGGAGAATGGTAATTAATGCCAGCAGGAGTTGTTACAGAGCTCCAGCATCCCATTCCATAAGTGACTGCCTTTCACTGAGGGCTGGAATATGGTGGATGAAATATGACTTGTATTTTGAATCCAGCTCCTTACCCACTGAAGTCCAAAGCACTTGGAGGAGATACCAATTGTTTGTGCATCTGGTAGGATCTGTAAGTAAAGTGTTTTCCTGTGACAGGCTCAAACAGGGTGAAGAGCTCCAGAATACTTGGCAAAGATGAAGGGAAGCAGTGGCTCTAGAAGGAGCAGGTTATTGCTTACTGGCCTTTAGAGCAAATCTGCAGCACCACCACCTGCTCTTCAATCGAGCTGTTTTTTGGAAGAGAGGATGGTTGGCTCAAAGCTGTTGCAGTGCTGAAAGTGCATCCATCACACAAGCACAGATGGCTCCTATGGCCATGGCACGATTGCCAGGTGGAAGCAAAGGACCTCTGGAGATGGACAAGGCTACTCTGCTCTCTCACAAGGAGGAGAGCAGTGCATAAACATCTTTTCTCCTGTACCTACAAAGCAGGAAATTAGAAATCTTGCCCCATAGGCCACTGTGCTGCTCCCTTGTTTTTTTTCTGGCAGGCATTACCTGTAGGCGTGAGCGTGAATTTCCTATAGGATGTATTTTCTGGCAGCTGTTCCCTGGTACTCAGAGAGGGGAAAGACAACTCATTTACAAGTGCTTTCAAATAATCTTATGGGGAGTCCAGCTATATGTGTGCAGTAACTATAACGGTAGTTGCATGCTTAAATCATGCTGGTCTTTAGAAAGGAAATGATACCTTATCCCCATTTT
Organism: Notiomystis cincta; assembly: GCA_013398075.1. Classification (NCBI taxonomy): domain Eukaryota; kingdom Metazoa; phylum Chordata; class Aves; order Passeriformes; family Notiomystidae; genus Notiomystis; species Notiomystis cincta. The sequence continues at coordinate 104,276 of VZRX01001739.1, forward strand.
AGGTGGATCAGATGTGTTTGTACTCATCAAGAAAACATGCCCAGGCTCGCTGTCGAGCACAGAGGTTGGCGTGGAGCAGGCTGTGTTCCCTGAGTTTCCCTCCAAAGTGGAGGGGCTGCCTTCTTCACGTCTGCTGGGAATGGCCTTGGGTTGCGCTGACTCTTGAGCTGTGTGGGGAATTGTCTGGGACACTGCCAGTTGGCTTCAGCGAAACTGATGCCAAGGATTATGTCAACAGTTTATACAGGATTGAATTCCAATGCCCTGGAACATCCCCCTGGCAGGGTTTAATTTATACAATAGACCTAGCCAGAGAAAATGAAGTGCTTTTCCCAAGGTCACGCAGAATGTTTTGAGGCTTAATCTTGGGAGATCCCTTGAAAGATACAGTTCCGTGGTCCACAGTAAACCAAGTATGTCACAGATCTTGTGTGTATGTGCCTAGGCTTTAACATGAGAGGTGCTGTGACACAGAAAGGCGTTTTTCATACTGTTTCCTGAGTCTTTTCCCAACTTGGAAACACTCAGCAAACAAAATGAACTCTTGGGATTGAAAGCAGCAGAATTACACCAGGGCTAAATTAGGTTATTACATGCACCATCTTTCAGAAAAAGGGATATTCAGAACTCTGCTGAGGCAGTATATACCTGTGTCTTTAACACCTGAGGTCCAATGCTTCAAACCAGGCATATAACACATAATTTTAAGCACCCTGGCAGAATGACAATATTTCTCTTGTCATATTTTAGCTTGAATTCATTTAAAATTACACTTAATTCCATTTCTAATTCCTATCCCCGTAAACCAAGACTATCTGTTGCTATTATGACATAAAGTTCTTGGGTATTTGTTTTAGTAGCAGTTCTGTTTCACTGTTTCAGTGAAAGCCAGAGTGCTTGAAATTGGATTTTGGTGAAATATAGGTGCCTTACCTCCAGAAAGCAATCCAAAAGGCATTCTCTTCAGCACAGCCTAACTCTATTAGCTCCTGGTGCTAATAACACCAAGGCTGTGGGTTTGATCTCTGTATGGGCTATTCACTTATGAGCAGGACTTGATGATCCTTTTGGGTCCCTTCCAACTCAGAATATTCTCTGATTCTGTAAAGTACCTGTATTCCCTAGGCATGCAGGAAATGAAGGGAATGCACTGAGTGAGTAGGGACATGTAAACTCCCTCAGCATCTAGACTTTTAGCATGAAGAAACCTGAAATCCACCACTTTACAGCCTGGTTTTGGCTCTGTGCACATCTCTGAGATCACCACAAAGCACTGTAGGTGCCATCACTAGGCTGTAGTCCTTACTGGTGGCACTTCTTGCCACTCAAGCATAATGGCTCTCATTCTCAGTTAGTGTTGGGGGGCACCTGGATCCAATACTCTTTCCAGCCTGAAGGCATTCAAACCCATGGTTTTTGTTATGATTTGTATTCTCTAAGCACCAAGACTGGGGCTGGCAAAAGCAGAGCTGGGCCCAGACAGGAAGGCAGATCTGGAGCAGGAAGGGAGAAAAAGCCTGAGGGTAACATATAAATGGGCAGAGGAAAGCCTGGATCATACTGGGGAGGGGGAACTGAGAGATAGCCTTCCACTTTGTGGGCAAGTGCTCACCAATCACTAAATTATCATGTAACAGGGTGCCAGTCACCTCTGCCTTCTCCTCTGGCTTCCTTTTGGGAAAGTAGTGCTCAGCTCAGCCAAGTATCTCCTTTAGGAGGAGACTGTGAACTTCAAGAAGGCAGAGAAGTGCAGGAAAGAGGAGAGGGTCAGGATGTCAGGCTCTGCCTTGTAATCCTAGCTCATTGCATGGGATCACTGCATCACCCTCCTTACAGGAACAGGAGCCTGGCCTTCTAAGTGTGTCCTGGTCTTTTTTATGAACTGCTATGGTAATTCTTGTTGTATTTCCACACCACCATGTGAGGAGGATGCTGCTTTCCAAGTAACACATAGTGGTGGTTCAGGGGAGATCTTCAGCTTACGACTGACCCCGGAGAACAGAAGCTCCCTGTCTGACATTGTCCCATTGGGAAGCTGATGACTGTCTTTCTTGACATGGGTCGGAGGTCTAGAGCTACTATAATTTAATTTTAATTAAAGGTGTAGACTTTGTGTAATTGCTGGAAAAAATAATTGATGTCTTGACGCATTATATTGTTTTATGGCTTTATTTGCCTTCCCCTTTCACACACAAGCATGGACATGCTTCTACAAATGCCCAGATCCTGGACCTCAGCAAGCTTCAGTACTTTACTGGCTGTGTCCAGCTTTGGGCTGAAGAAATCCTGACAGATAGCACTCTCACTGAAATATCTCTACCAAGGTTTTAGAGCAGTTAAAAACACGTGATACCATCTCCCTGTGGATGCTCCAGAAAAATTTGACTGAAATTTTTTGGTTATGACTTGTGCCCTTGTATGTGTTGGAGAAAGTCCATGCATGCTCTATTCTGATTTATGTTAAGGGAGGCTCCAACAGAAATGACAGATAACATCATCTTCTTGAGAGCTTCTGTCAGGTGTTATTCCCCATTCTGGTTTGTGGATGTGTTTATGTGTTTGGTGCTGCTGCAGGTCAGTTGATTTTTTATGCTATTGTGGTATATGTGTTTTTAATTGGATGTTAAAATGCGAGTGAGATTAGATTAGGCTAGTAATTACTGAAGGGTGATTTGCTGAACTTAAAGTAAATTAATAATCATATGGTAGTGGTTCTGCTGGCAAGAAGGAGTTCTCTTTTTTGTCTGTGCCACTAATGCAGTCAGCATACTAGATTCTGTTTTTCAGCTGTGAGGATGTTACTGCAAAGTCAGGACATTTGGTCTGGTGTCTTGCTATTGGTTTAGGTTTTCAAACTACAGCCAAGAATAAGATAAAATGTTGGTAGAACAAATGAAAAATGGCAATTATTTTCTTCTGCACAGAAATACTCTCCCTGGAGGACTCTTTGCATTCAGTAATTCAGTTTCATGGTTTTTACTTGAAGAAATTATATTTCATAGATCTCAGTCTTTTACTTGTGGCTAGTTTTGTGCTTGATAAATCATTGCATGAATCCATCAGGAACACAGTGCCACATATAAAAAAAATTGGTCTGGAGAGAGCTAAGACACAGTTGTGTGATAGCTGGAGTAACAATCAACTTACAGCGTATCTTCCACTTCTTCCAAGCTTTCAGAATATCACTGACAGCAGCAGCCAGAGCCAGTTTGCTGTGCTTGCCTATACAAACACAAGAAAGTGGTTCTGGTGGATCCCAGTGTGCAGTTTTAGCTCCTTGCTGTTTCCCAGCCCAATCCCACTCCAATATCCAGGTGGGATCTTGGCGAGCAGCTGCCTCTAAATCTGCTCTGCACCTGTAAGGGTTCAGATTCCCTCTGCTTTCTGTCTTGCTCTGGATGAAACTGTCCAATCATTAAAACCAAAACTCCTGGGAATATCCATAGGCTATGGTATCTGAAGATACAGAACAAGTCTACAGTGCAACTACAGCTAATTCTGCTGCAGAGTAGGTGATGGACCAGCTGATTTCCTGAGGCTTCTGACAGCTCTTTGTTTTGTGGTCAGATTATGTCTAGGGGATAAAACACTGTTCTGTGGTTACCATAATATAATGATGGTCAGACAGAAGGGTGATAGTCATCCAGAAAAGTGTAGGAAAAGTGTCCCAAATGCAGCTTGCAGCAACCAGAGATTAAGGTCTAGCTGGTTCAGTTAATGAAACGATGCCAGGTTATACCATCTGAGAATCTGGTCCCTGAAGTTTTCGTCTGTATTAAGACCTCAGGGAGAGGATATATTCTGGTTAAGGGCATGCTCTCCACTTGAACAGTGGTAGCAAGACAGAGAAAACTTATTGATCTCAGAGCACAGACATGTCTTCTCCAAAGACTTTTTCTTCACATGCTGGATTCCATTTTTCAGTCTTTCAAAATTAAAACGTGATGTATTCCTTGCCACCAAACTCTCCTGGGAGAAACTCCTATTGCTGTGGTCAGCCTGGGCTGGGGATCACCAGCTGGAATGAAGGCCATAGTTGGAGCCTAGCCTCCAGGGTGGCCATCATGGAGCACCAGCCTTCTTGCAAAGCACAGAGATACCTAAGATCTGGCCATAAAGCTCTTTCTTATACAGGAAGGCAGCTTGACAGCTTGCTTGGGCAAAGTCAGAGGCAGGGAAACTGGAACTTTGGACACTGCACACCATTTTCCATCCTTTTCCAGTCTATTCAAGCTGACATATGTAAGTATGAGTTTCATGAGAACTTTATTCTCATGCTGTTTTCTCTTTGCAAGGTCATTCCCAGCATATTAACTAGCTGTTTAACGAGCTCTTTTTTCTCTGAAATGCCAAGCTGTGAAAATGTCGAGAAAAACAAGAGCTGTCCCTTGCCACCATATGCAGTGTCTTCTGAGGTAAGATCCTTTTCAAATCTGCACTTAGGAGGCATAGTTTATATGGAGTGACTATGTCCTGGTTGCTGAGGGACTTGAATAAATTGAAGGAAAGTGAGAGAGCTCTCAAGATATTTTAGGTTAACCTTTATAGAGATGAATGTATTTTAAAAGTCATAGTCAAAATGTCAACAGTTTTGGGAGTGTTCACTCGTTGTTTCATTTAAAAGCTGGTAAGCTGAGGTGGATTTCAGTGCAGTTGTTTAACAATAAATGTTGTTAAAGAAACAGAGATAATTATTTTATTATAATATTATTGTCCTCCCTTATTGAAGTCTTCATTTTCTGCCTCATTATTGTTTGACATTATCCAAAGAGAGCACCAGGAGTGATGTATCAGCTCTACTTAACAAAGAGCAACAGAGAAATCAGTATTTGGGCAAAATCACTTTTATATTTCTCTACCACTTGGCCATGAGGGAGCTAGTACATTAATTTCACAGCAGGAAGGAAAGTGCTCTCTTCTCAGTATGTTTTAAGTTTTCTTTCTAAATAAAGAGTTTTATAGATTATACAGTATCAAAAGTGCTAAAAGGTTCTGCTCTATTTTGTGATAGTCAGCTATAAAATTCAAGCCCATAATGAGATGAAGTGAGAATTGTTTTTTTTATTTAGAATCACAGAATGTGCTGAGTTGGAAGGCACCCACAAGGATCATCAAGTCCAACTCCTGGCCCTGCACAGGACACCCCAGGAATCAGACTATGTGGTTGGGAGTGTTGTCCAAATGCTTCTTGAACTCTGTCAGGCGTGGTGATGTGATGACTTCTCTGAAGAGCCTGTTCCAGCTACCCTCTGGGTGAAGAACCTTTTCCTGTTATCTAGCCTAAAGCTCTGCTACCTCAGCTTCATGCTGTTACTGTTTCTACCACTGCACTTTTTTCTGTTTTTTTTTAACTGCATAAATTATGTTCCATTCAACACACCAATTATACATGAATAATCTGTCATTTGTTCCTGTTATTGTTGATGTTCACTGAATGTTAGAAGGGCTTGCACTCATAGAAAGTCCTGTCAGTTTAAGAAACAGCAGCTTTATAAATGCACACTGAATGGTTTTGAAGGACTAAGCAGTCTAAACTGCCCTTCCCAGGCATGTTGTGTTCTGCTGCAGGCCCCTGAGGATGCCTTCCTGGGCATTGTGACCTGCAGAACACAGACATAGCTTGAGACTAAGGAATGTACACCTTGTGGGCTGAAAGGATGCCACTGCACTGCTCCTGGGGATCTGATTCCTGGGGTGGACCTTGGCCCAGCAGCAGCCAGGAGGTGTCTGGAAGCAGGCCCATCACTGTTTCTCTAAATTGCTGTGGTGGAAGAGCTGGGCAGCTAGGACTGGGCAGAGAGGATGGCAGCAGAGAGGGGCAGGTGCCTGAGGCAGTGCCCAGTGCTTGGCCGGCTGCACACAAAGCTTTGCACAGGCAGCGCTTCCTGAGCGGCTGCACACACACAGGAGCCTGGGCTGGGACATGCTTGGCAGGGCTGTAGTTGTCTTCTCCCTTACTCTCCTTTTCCAGTCCTCTGGGAAAGTTCAGCTGGCAGGCTGGGCCTGCCTCTTCACTTCTGAGTCAGTTGGGAACAGAAGTGATGACAGTCGCTGTCTCCCATACTGCTGCCCAGCTGGAGGGGCCTGCAGGCTTTGCCTCTCTGGGCTGTGCCCCTTCCTGAAGCACCCAAGCACGGCTTCTCCAGCAGGGTGGAAGCTGATGATGTGCTCACCACTGGCTCCTGCCATCTTGGCAGTTTCCTGTGCTGCTGCTGACAAATGCCTGTGATGCACCTGCCAGGTGCATTCTCACAGAGCCACTCCCAGCGAGCTGCAGAGCCTTCAGCCTTGCTGTGTGTCTGCAGCTTAATTTACCTACGAGCCCTAATCAATAGACACCATTCTTTTAACAAGTTGGTATGAGCCTCCCTGCTTACCAAACCCAGCACCTTTCCAGCCAGGCTCGCTCTTGCTTGGCATGGAGTGTACACAAGAGCTTTGCCATGCTGTCTGCTTCCAAATGCAGTGTGTGGAAAGCAAAGTGTATCCACATATCCCTACATACCCCGGAAATGGTGAGTCTCTGCAATGGAGAGGCACCTTGGAAGCTGAAGATGCATCGGTGGCCCTGGTGCAGAAGAGCAATTCTTCATCTGCAGTGGTATCTGCTTTGGATGGTGGCCAAACTGTACAGAGAATGTTGTTAAATTTATGGTGTGCACCTGATAAAGAGCTCTTCAACCGAGGAGTTCATGTCCTTCTAGCCCAGCTAGAGAACAGTTTATGGAGTATGAAGAAAGATAATCCTTTTAATTGTCTTTTAATAATTGGTAGTGTTTCATCTCTATCTAAGATATTTGACTAAGCCCCTCGGGCTCTGAGTTTCATGAGGCAACAGGTTCTGTCAGGAAGGGTTCACAGTCCATGCTCCATGGGAGAGCTTCATGGGTGAGCTCATGACTTTACTCCTTGCTTTGTTCCTTGTTTTAGGCTGCCTGCAAGAACTTCAGCAACTGCAATATCACAGATACAGAGCAGAGTGGGGAAACAGGGCACCAGCTTTTTCTCTCTTTTCCCCTTCTGCTCATGCATTGGGTACGTGAATCAGCTGGACATAAAGACTATGCTGAAGGAAAGAGACAGGAGATAACTGAAATGGGGATGAAATACAACAGGAATTTGCTCAAAGTAAATCATGCCAAATTAACATTGTGCTTTTTTTTTATAAGATAGCTGACCTTTTCAGGCAAGGCAAATGCAGTCTTCACTAAGATGTTGAAATAAACCAAATAACTTCTTTCTTATATTGGATAAACATGAATTTTAATATAAGGAAAACACTGATAAAGAGGAAGATAATGGTAGGTTATGACTGAATGAGAACAAACATGCCAGAAACAAACACTGGTGAAGTAACTCCAGGACTGGACTTGGAATGGACCTTATTTAATGCTTTATTCCCAACTGTGTAGCAAGAAGTGAAAAAGAGGCAGAAACATAAACTAATCACACCATGCTGGTAACAGAAATGTGAAATGTGAAATGTAAAATGTAAGAGTGGAGCAGTAGCTATGGGCTCTGGGCTGGCTGCTGTGAGGGTGAAGATGTTCATCTCTTGGACACTGCTTGCTATGAATACAGCCATTTCCCAGGGGAAGGAGATGACTGGCTGGCTGGGAGTGTGTCCCACTGGAGCTGCTGCATGAGCTGCATGAAGCTGCATTAGTCAGTCACAGCATGGCTGTGAGCCACTGATACACGGGAAGCATCCTTCTAGTGAGTATAACATGTACAGCTGACCAGCAGAGCAAGGGCAGGTTCAATGCCCTGGTTCAGGGCTCTTTCGAATGTCAGCTGGAAGGCTGTGTTTGCCTGCATTCCCAAGGGATTTTTTGAAGGTGAAGAGAAGAGCATCACAAAGGAGCAGGGGATGGAGAAGCCTCTGTTATGAGAGGAGAGTCAAGTGTCAGATTTGTTTCAGCTGGCAGGATGAGGTGAAGGGGGATGTGGCTGCTGCCCAGCAAAGAGTCTGGGCATTTCATAGTCTGGACAGAGGTGAGATAAGACCAAAGGTAGAAGACAGGGCTGTGCACAGATGACTCCAGACACCAGATTAGCAGGTGTGGTGTCCCATAGGCTTGCTTTCTAACTGTGCAGAGTGAGCAGCCTAGTGTGTTTTAAATAGTGCTCGATAGATTTATGTTTATATTACATATTTACCTATGATAACTTACAGTGGGACACAGGGCAGAGGTACCAACCTGCCATACTTCTTCCAGTTCCTTGTGAGCTGATGTTATTTCAGATTGGGTGAAATTTCAATCAATCAATCAATCGATCAAAGCTTACAGCTGTCCTTGCATAAATTTGAGAAATATTCCTTCCTTACTGACACACCCAAGTTCCAGGGAGTATCACAACAGCAAAGAGGTAGTGATGCAGTTCTTGATTGATTTGTAAATCCTGTCCAGTGTTCAGCCAGTGCTGTTCCCTGGGTACATGTACCCATATGTGTGTGTTCATGTGCAAGGCTGAGAATGGCCCAGTAGATGCTGGGATGCCAGAGCAGCAGTAACACTGCCTTGAAGAAATAAGAAAAAGAACATGCTGTATAATTTTTCATACCAATACTTGCCTGTGCTTATACTGGTGCTTCTGAAGTCTCATTTTGGCCAGTGAATGCACAGATCTTTGTGCACATATGTGTGCATGCACATGTATTTATATGTATAGGTATCTAAAATGAGTTCAGGAGTGGAGAAGAGATCATGGACTAATAGGATCATAGAATCACAGAATGGTTTGGATTGGAAGGAGCCTCTACAGATCATCTATTCAAACTCCTGTGCCATAGGCAGGGTCATCTTTCACTTGATCAGCTTGTTCAAAGCCCCATCCAGCCTGGCCTGGAACACTTAGGTGTCTAGGTTCAAAGGTAGATGCACGAATTTTACATGTCTACATTACAGGACATGATAAATTCAAAGATGATCACATTTCCTCTTCTGAAGAGACCACAGGGAAGATACTGTTGAAGTTAAATTATGGGCATTAGTACAATGTTGCCCAGGAGGACATTCCTGTGCTTCCTTTGCAATGTCGTTTGTGACACCAGGACAGCCCATGACCCATCACAGCCAGAAGAGTGATGGAAACCAGTGTCCAAAGACCAGGGTAGGAGGGACTGTTGTTGTAGGGGAAATCCTGCATGACTGTGTCCTTGCAGGTATTAATAAGACCTAGCTTTCAAGTCAGCTTGTCAAATTCAAGATTCCTGTGACACGTGATTACCTGCAACTACACATGACCATCAACTAAAAAATGCTCCATCATTTTATATAAGAAGCCTTCTTAGGCTGCACCCATACTTTAATTGCATTTTAATTGTGTCATCATAACTGGCTACAGCTGTAAATGGACAACTTGTAGCATGCACAAAGTAGAGTTGTTTTTTTCTGGAGCTGACATCAGTTTTCCCAATTCCTTCCACATAAATGGGAATATTCCCATTGCTCTGGTCAGCTGCCAGGCACACTTCTGTGAGCACCCAGCCCCCCCTCTGTGCTGTGCCGAAACAAAGATGAAATGTAACAGAAACTTGTCTCAGTAAGATGAGCTCATATTTAATGTTCATGAGCTTTCAGATCTCTGGAGCTAAGAAACTTCTACAATTTACAAAATAAACTCATGTAATGGGTTTAAATAGTCTATATTCAATCCTTATTCTAATATAGATGGGTCTTCTATTGGTCTATAATTTTGTGAGAAAAGTATAAGATGTCTGAAGTTTCTCTGTAATAGCTCTATTTTTGGTTAGCTATCAGTTGTGAAATATGCAGCTTTTAATTTGAAATGTTTTATCCTAGGTGTTAGATTTTGTATGATTTTTAAAAAGAAAATTGTTTATTTGGATTCATGAACAGTGACTTTAATCTTAAAAAAAGACATAGAAAAGCATATGTTTTCTGGCTCTGGGAAGGTATTGGAAACCACAGGGTCTGGTATTGGTGGGAGGGAGAAGGGGAGGAAAATAAAAAATAAAAAATTGCTCACATTGACTTAATTTTGGAAAAATGAAGGTCAATAACTTTCCCCCTCCTCCTTTTCTTGCTCGGTAACACTCCAGCTTTGTGGCTGGACGTCCGAGGCGCAGCTAAGCAGAAAAGGGAGTGGGAGTGCCCGGGGCAGCCCCGAAGGATGCCCGGGGGAGGCGGAGCAGGCTCTGCGGCTCGGGGGAGCGGCCCGCTCGGGGCTGCGGTCGCACAGCTCGGGGGCTCTGCAGCGCCGAGCCGCTCAGCGGGGCAGGGCGTCTCCGCGCAATGAAGTGTGCTCTGCGCAGTAAATTTGCAACTTCCTTCTGTGAGATTTTAGCTGAGAAACACAGACAGCTGCCAAGCAAAGAGAGAAGAGAGAAAGTGAGAGACTATTTCTCACCTTTCTGAAACCCTCCTCCGTGAGATGGGAGCTGTACAAGGCAGCTCAAGCCTTTATTATTTAAGTCCATCATGACACAGCTTGATAACTTCAATGTCCACTTTCTCCTAGCACATATTAAAACCTTCTCCCAAGACACTCAGCCAATTTATCTAATGCCCATTTATCTAATTTTTCTGCTGCTGGAGGTCTTCAGGCTGCCTTCACACAACTCCTACACAGACTGCAAAGAATATTTACAAGCAGTTTCTCTCACACAGGTCTTAGCACATGCATAGCATTGGTTTCATTTAGTGTAGGAGGTTTCTATTTTTGTGTCAGTACCTCCCAATAGGCTTTGCTCTAGCTCACAGTACATCAGTTTTTGTATATGGTGGACAGTGTAGAATGATAACAGAGATGCAACAGTGCAAAATGGCTTCAGACTTTCCATTCTAAAGGACAAAAGGGAACTGTCTGATTTTTCTCCTAATTTTTCCATGCAAGCTTCAAGTAGTACCATAATTGGATAACTATTGGATCAGAATTGGACCATTTAGTTAGTACCCTGCCTCTTGCACTAACCAGGGCCATAGCCCTCGGAGCTGACTGGGAACAACTTGGGCATCCATGTGATTTCTTGACACCCAGAAAGCAGATGGGGAGCTTTAAATACTAAGCCTGAAAGTACATTTGCTAGGAAGGGTGTTTTTGGTGCATAAAATACTAAATTTCCATTCAAGAGACCCAATATTTTTTATCTGAATCATGGATCAAGAAAACAGGCCATTCACTTTAGATGTCTTTATTTGTAAAATTCCCTGTCTTGCTAGTCTGTGGGGCATACTGTGATACCATAGTGATGGTGCCCACATAGCTCCCAGACAGCTGCTAGGATGCCAAGAGGTAATGTCCCCTGCTGGGACTTGGTGTGATGGCAGGAGGACCATGGGGGTGTCCTGGCTGTGTTTCCAGAGTGCCATTTCTTGGAGTTATAGCTCAGTCAAAATGGCCACGCTCCTGTGTATATACATGCTTTGATTAGAACTCCCAGGGATGGGGTGGAAAATCTGCTTTCTGTGCCCAGAGGAGTGTGGGCCTCTTCATAGAAGCCTCTGTAGCTTGTCAGGGTGATGTGATTCTCCTCCCACAGGAGCTGTGTGCAGACTCACACATGTTTTACACAAGCCACTGATCAGTGTCAAATGTGATCATTTATGGTCATTCCTCAGTCAGCCTGGACTCCTTGAGTGGATGAGTGACCTTGAGTTAGTGGATTTTAGGCTCTCTTGCCAATTCCTTGAACTGTCTCCCAGATAAAGTTTATTGTGAGTATCTGTCTTACCCAATAGAAAGGCAGGAAAAGATGTTTAGCTAACTAACTGCAAGATATTCTCTACATTTTTTTCAATGCTTGACTGAAGTAAAATATGACCTTAAAAGCATCAGTAAATACTGCAGCTTTCATGTAAACACATCAGATATACATCTGCTCTTTTTTTGTTCTTTACTGATAATAGAAAAGTTGTAGAAGGAAGACTTGTGCATACCTTCCACTGTGTGGACTCCTTTCCATCCCTTCAGCAGTGATCTTTTCCTATCAGGAGGACTTTCATTGAGCTTCCTGAGAAGAAAAGAGACAGGTGAATGGATCTGGAGAAGCTGGGTGCTGCTCTTACCAGGAATTGAGGTCCTTGTGAAGAGGTCATACTTGATACTCTGTGCTCCAGGGTGCAGAGGACTGTGGTGGTGCTTACAGGTAGGACTGTCCCAGGAGCTGTGGTTGCTATGCAGGGATGCTGTGTGATTCTTCCTCTAAGATTTTGGGTTCAGTCACCCAAACTAAGCAAGGTGCTGGTTATGTGATGCTCTTCAAGCAGAAGTCATTTTGGGCAGTGGATGTGGGTAGGAAGGCTGAAAATCCTTTCTCCTCTGTCTTCCTTACACATGGTGCTACTGGGGTCCCAGTGACCTCCACACACAGCCTGCCTGTTCTGAACTTGTTTAATTGTTTATTGTCTCCACATAGCCCTGCCTTGGGATTTTTCAGGGTGGGAGACATGCAGCTTAAATCTACAGCAGGCTCCCAAAGGAAGCATGTCTGGGAACAGCAGTCCACTGCTGAAGAAGTGCTGCATAATCACACACTTTTGCCTAGGCAAAAGGAAAAGTGCTAACCAGTTACCTTCCTTGGTAAAATAAGCCCTACCTTAGGAAAAAAAAAATCCATAAGGCTGCTTTTATTATACCTGAAAACTCTGAGGGCTCATCTAGGGAAAAGGCCAAAGGCCACCAAGTCCAACACCTTGGTCTCAAAGATGCTATGATAGGTGGAAAAATTCAATACTGTGTCTTGGTCTCAAGGTAGTCATTGCATTTTGAAGGAAGCAGGATAAATACTGCAAAGCAGGATAATCCCAAACATGGTAGTGGAATATTAGCCAGAAGTTTGGCATCCCAGAGAAATGGGTGGGGTAAGAGGTGCAAGGACTATGCAAAGAATCCCAAGCTGGTGCTTCATATATCCTTTAGTTTTTACCCTAAAAGTAAATACTGGATCAAACGTGGTTTCATCTTTTGACAAATTTTTGCCAAGGCCCAGGCCTTCAGGCAGGCCATGGCTGAGGTGGACAGTGGGCACTTTCCCTGAAGCACTGTAGGGTTTGTCCCCAGGGTGCCTCATGGGTACAGTTCTGTACCTGGGTGGATGAGGCCCGCAGCGGCCCCGATCCCGAAGGCGGCGCTCGGCTGCGGCCGAGCCGCGGTGCAGGGCGCCGCGCGAGGGCTGACAGGGCGCCAGCTCTGCAGAGGGCACCGTGAATGTGAAACCCAAACAACCTCTTGACCCACAGTCCACCTATGGTTCAATCCACTCCACTCCATCAGATAGAAGCCGCTTGCAGCTATGCAAATAGTCCACCCTGCCTGTCTTGTTGGCCTTCCCTCTGCCCGGCCTAATGAGTGTGGTGAGTAAATAGAACAATGAGGTCAAATACAGGGCTAGATTTTCCTTGAAATGGTTCCAGATATGGCCAGGACACCTGAAAATGCAGTATCTACAGAGCCTGCTCTGGGGGCACTAGCTGCAACATCCGTCTATCCAGAGGCAGGATGAACCAGAGTGGGGTGGCAAAGTTACCAGCCCCCGAAGCTTTGGGCTGATGGGTAAAACAAGAAAAATTCCATCTGTATCCACTGATTTATGTAACGACCTGTATTTTCCCTGTTTGAGTTCTGGAGTTGTGCTCGTGCATTCCTTTGCTTCAGATGCATTTCCAGGGCAAATTACAACAGTACCTGACATGGCAGGGGCTTTTTAACACGGCATCAGGCGCCAGGTGATATTTTTATAAGTATTAAGTCAAGACAGTCTGCTCGGGAGGCAGGCAAGCCCAGTCAAGTTCTCACATACTCGTTCCATGGTATGAAGCCAAACTGCGAAGTTTTCCAAGTATTTTAATGAACGTGTTTCAGACCTTTTTATTAACTTTTAATGCCTCTTTATTTTGGCAGTTCAGTGCTGTGCTACAGGAAAGGCCAAGACACCCTTCAGTGCTGTTCCAGATAAATATGCCTTAACCACAAATTAACACTTATATCTTGTACTGCTTCTGAAGCTGAAGGCCCCATGATCTGCCTGAGAATTGCTGTTTGCAGTTCCAGGTTGTGATTTTGCTAAACAAAGCCCCAGCCAGCTGAGGATCTAGCAGGAATGCACTCCTTCCTCGATGCCTAGGCACCGTTGGCAACTTGAGAGAAATGCAGGAATGGCAGCCTTGTTTGTCAGGCTTTCTTACAGGGATTTTGGAGGCAGACTCCACTTCTGGAGGGTGGAGCTAGGTGGCAGGGTGGGGAGGGAAAGGGGTTCATCAGAGGAGCAGTTCAGAGGCTGTAAGGGAGACCCTGCAGGTCTGTCCTGCTCTGGGCCCTCTGCACATGCCATTGTAGCCCCAGTGGAGAGTGATGCTGGAGGTGCTGCATCCCTGGCCTCTGCTTGCTTGGCTGAGTAAATCTCCTTTCTTTACTCTCATGGTTTACTTTTGATTAAAGGTATGAGAAGTATTCAGCATTCTTGAAGATGGAAGATGCCCATAAAACACTGCTTTGCTTCTTCCAGAAATTTATTTCCACATACCCTTTGGGGCTGAACTTCAAAACTGGGATTGACATTTCTATTTCTCTATAAAAGAGCCTGTTCCAGTCCAGGCCTTAAATCACACCCTTTTTACCTAGAAAGCAATAAGGATATAACCTCTACTTCCCAGAATGTCCTCGAGCCAGACCTGAGACATTATTTCAACAAGTTCTTCCAACAGATATAGGCCAAGCTGAAATTACAGGCATCCTGTTAAGTCTTCCCTTACTTTGCCAAGTTTAGGAAATTTCCAATTCTAAATAAAATGGATACATGTGAATGCAGCCAGAGTGCAAAGTAAGTGTTAATATTTCCTTTACCCTTTTAATTTCATTACTCTTTAACAGCCTTATGAAAGAAAATGCCTTATCTATCCTCCTTCTTCCTTTTAGCTGTTTTTGCTTTTTCAGAAGATCTAGGCTGATCTAAATTTAGAGAAATATATCAATGTCTTCCCCATCAAGTGTGTTCAGCTGTGACTCAAGTGTGGTTTTGCACCACTGCTTTCTAAATGTGGAAACACATTACCAGGCTTGCACAACTTCCCTGTGCACATACCCACGAATGAAGTCAGCAACAGCAAAATGCAGACCAGGCACAAACACCTGGCTCTGTAGGTCATCTTGGCTCAGGCTAAAATCGAATCCTTTGTGCCTTGCTATGTTGGAGCAAAGCCCTCTGTGGAGTATGACCACCTCCAACCCCACTTCTGAAGATAACTAGAGCTATTGCATGGTACTGGCAGAGTAAGATCTTAGATTCACTCTTGTGAAAAATAATGTTCATGTGTGAATTCTCTATTTTTGTTGTTGCAATACTCACTTGCTTAAGCTGTTCCTTAATCCAAATTTTAGATCTCATCAGCTGATGATTACTAGAGTCAGCAATTACAGGCTGACAGAGAACAATTCCTAAAGTGTTGGAACTTGTTTCTCAGCAGACCTTGTTGAGATCAGCTCCTGATCGAGCCCAATCCAGACACCTTTGGACACTTGTCATTGCTCTGGCAGATGGTACTGGAGCTGACCCCAGCTGACCACAGGGATATCCCACACCATATGGCATCATGCTCAGCATATGAAGTGGAGGGATGAAGGAAGGTAGAGGGTGACATGTTCAGAGTGATGTAATTTGTCTTCGCAAGTCACTATTACGTCTGATGGATCTCTGTATTCCTGGGAGTGGCTGAACTCCTGCCTGCCCCTGGGGAGTGGTGAATGAATGCCTTGTTTTTCTTTGCTTGCACGTGGGGCTTTTGCTTTACATGTAGTTATCTCAATCCATGAGTTTCCCCAATTTTACCCTTCCAAATCTCTCCCTTATCCCACAGAGGCAGAGTGAGTGGGTGTGTGGGGCTTAGCTGCTGGCTGGATTTAAACCACAACAGGTCTCCAGACAGTGCATGTGAAACTGGCTGAGGCTTTTCTGCATGGTGCTTGAAGACCAATCAAGAACTCCTTGAAAGTGCTTCCCATCCTTCACTTTCTTACTTGCTCTTGCCAACTGTTTCATTTCTCTGGTCTAAGAAACTTGGGAGTTTGCAGGGCTTTGTGCACAGCCACAAACCCAGAACAGCTAGGCAGACAAGCAGCTGCTGAAGACCAGGTCACCTCCTCTTGTACCTACATGCTGTAGGTTCTGTCACTATCCATACTCTCTCCTGAATGCCAAACCCTGATTATTACCTGCAATCAGTCCTACAGGAGTGCAACAGTCATGATAAACCTGAATCTTGTAAATGTCACACTGTGCCTTGAATAACCTGTGGCTGTTGAATGTGTGGCTTTGCTTTTCCCAAATAGGTTCAAGCTGTCTTTTGCATGAGGACTAGATGCCATAGCAGCAAGCAGCCTGTTTGGCAGCACAACCTCTGCAGGCAGCAGACCCTTTTCTACTATGCATGAGATTATCAGCGTGGTAGAAAAATCAATTTTCCTTATTTGTGTGTCACGTCCCAAAATTTAGATTTTGGTGGCTGCAAAGGTTGGGTTCCCCTGCCTCTCTCACTTGCATGGATTAGAGGTCCCTTTTCAATGATGCCTATGTATCCTCTTTGCCCAGTGAAAATGTGGAGTATGCCCACCCGTCTATTCCCCATGTGTAGCTATGTGCTCGATCTATAACTCCCTAAATTAAACCATGCTCTGGCTTGCCCTTCCTTTGGGGTCACCAGGGGTGCTCCACACCTGAGTACAGATGTGCCCCACAGAGAGCAGTGAAATTATTCTCATAACTGCTGGTGTCAAAGCAGTATTGCTAGAGCTTTCAAAGCAGGCACAGGAACACGTCAGCTGGGCAGTGTCAGCTGAGGTCCCAGCACGGCCATGCAAGAGTTCACAGCATCTCTGGCCAAGCCAAAAGCACTCTTCCAGCTGGGGCCAGTGCAGGGCCTGGGGGTGGCCTGAGGAGGGGTGCAGGGGCATGGGCATGTCACCCAAATAGTCTTTGAAGAACAGTTTTCAAGTTTTTTGGCTTTTTAAGTGCAGAAGGAAAAGCCAGCCCCGTTTCCCTTGAGTGACATCTCTCCATCCTGACCAAGGGTCACTGTCTTTGACAAATGTCCATCACTGTCCAAAACCATTGTAGCTCCATCACTGCTGTGGACCCAGGTTTCTAAGAGAAACGGTTTATGCAGTCATGTGTGAGTGTGAGTGTGTGCACATGTGTGGGCATGTACTTCTGTGTGTCTGGCTGTTTATCTGCCTGTCATTCCCTGCTGAGCTGTGAAGCCACTGGCTGACTCAATTGGATGTCAGACATATAATTAACTACCTATTATTTTCACAAAAATAAAGGAGTAGAGGGAGGAAAGAGAGGAAAAAACCCTACCAAACTGTAGAAAAAGAGGCCACAGGAGCTTGCAATTTATCACTCACCAGAGGGTATGCATGGGATAGTGGTTTTCAAAATGTTCCTGCTGCAAAAAAGCCTCCAGTTGGCAGTTACTGGTTCCTGGAAGCCAGAACAGGCATTATTAACTGAAAACCCCACAGGAACTCAGGTCTGCTATGTACATATGGGGATGCTTTTACACAGCTTGTAACCTGACTGGGATTTGGCAGATTTTCACAGGCACAGGAAGACCCATGTCCAATGCCAAGCTGCAGCAGCAATGTCAGGACATCTCAAGAGAAAGGTGATAAAACCATCTGCTCTTCCCAGGGTGAGCACTCCAGTGCCTGGCCCAAGGCTCCTCCTGCAAAGGGCTAACCCATTCCACCAATCCTGGCTAAGTCTCAAATGCAGGCTAGAGGTAGATAGCCCAAGAACAATTTAATCTTAAAATAGTTTGGCAATGGTTATCAGGAGCAGAGTGGGTGCCTCTGGGGAGGATCAGATGCCCTGAGTGTTAGCTGGTGCTGCAGCAGGCACTGGGAGCAGGGGCTTGTGGGGAGCTTGGCACCTCGCTGGATACATGGACAGGCATTGGATGGGAAGCTGGGGATGTCTCTGTCACTACTGGTACATAAAATAGCCTGGGTCTGCTTTCTGGATTGGGTATGGGTGGTTAAGCACAGCTCCTGTCTGTATGGTGAGGTTCTCTGCTGTCCCCTGCAGGGTCAGCTGCTCCATCAGGGGCATGATAGCCCAAATGCCAGGGCCACTGCTTATGGGGGGAGCTGGGAAAGGGGAGAGGTCTCCCTGGGAGTGGGACGAGTGGGTGCCGTGCTGCAGCATGCAACCTCCTGCTCTGCACAATGAGCCTGAGGAAAACTGGCAAGTGGGATGGGGCAGGATTTGAAATGCATGTGAGCTGTGGAGGGAAGGGGGCTTAAGCAATTATTTGAGACATGAAGCAATGCAGAAATATTTCTCAAGAAGCCCTGACACTCTACATGCTGCTGAGGTGCCTCCTAGGAAAGCAGGCACTGTGGCTCTGAGCAAGGGCTGTCTGCTGTGCCGTGCAGGGCGAGGCAGCCGGCGTGCCTGGGACACAGAGGGGCAGCGGCTCCAGCCCTCTCCCAGAGGTCCCTGTGACATTACAGGAACCTGAGCAGGTCTCACACTGCTGTAGGAGTGCTTTCAGTAGTGGTGTGAAAAGTATGTCTGAAGAGTTAAACTCGTGGCAGGCTCTGGGCATGTCTATATGCAAATACCAGTTATTAGTCTGACACAAAACACGCCGTGGTCCGTGGCCTGTCAGGCTGTGCTCGCAGGAGAAGGGGCGGGGATGGACCTCACAGCTGTTGGGTGGCTGACACTCATCCAATTTCTTGTAGCATTCTGCACCCACAGCCATCCTCCCCAACTCTGTCACAGTCCAGAGGTGAAAAAAGTAACATATTTTTATTGTTGGGAGGCCTGTGTTATTTGGCTGCAAATGCAAATGCCCTATTGCTTGCCAAGAGAAGATTTGCAAACACACACCAACCCTCCCAGGATGCTGCTAACAACCGATGCGTTATTTGAAAATCAGATGTGGAAGAGGCTGGTGGGTGCAGGAGTGCCCTGGACACATGGATGGGGACCAAAGGCCAGAACTGTGTTAGTGCTTTTCAGTCTCAAACCTAGAAACTCAGCATGCTCCAGACCATCAAGACCAGGTAGGAGTGTAGAAAAGCAAGGAAAAAAGGACATTTGAAAGTCACACCAGAACTGAAGATTCTGAGATAAATGCCAGCAGCACAGGACAAAGTAGTGACACTTATAGCATATACCTAAAATACAGGCAGAGCTAAGTGAATGAGAGAGCACTGGGAACAAGGGGAAAAGAGCCTTCTTGAACAAAATTCTGGAACTGGAGGCCGATCTGGGTGAGCCAGCTGGAAAAAACCTCTAGTTCTTTTAGATGATTATTCACATGAGCATCATTCATGAGTTCACACATTCAGCATGACTGAGGAGTACTGCAGCTAAAGAGGAGGCATGTGTACACAGACATTTTTAATCAGATACAGCTACTTGATGTATCATGTCTGATAACTGGCCACAGAATTATGACTGCAAGTTCAGGCATGTAACTGCTCATCCCTCAGCTTCTGGGAAAGAGTGACCTGAGACATAAAATCCATGAGGGAGGATGCAGAGCCAAACTCTGATTTAAATTTATGACTAGATGGCACCAGCACCACAAGAGCTGTAACTTTTGATGCTGCTATTCAAGAGAAAACTAAAAGCAAGTCTGCTCAGCTTGCTGCAGGCTGAAGTTCCAGTCACTGGGATTTACAGATTTGCAGAGGCAGACCCCCCACGCCTTCTCTTTTGACTGCAAGAAGTGGCCTCCCCATTAATGTGCTGGGGGAATTCCACTTTCACACCAAACATTCCTTGTGGCATCTTGAGGAGAGCGCAGCTGGGCTGGGAGCTGCTCAGACGGAAATACGACACTGACGGGCACCCCTCTCGAGGGTGAGTAAGATGTGGGCAGAGTCATCCATGAATAGAGAATAAAACCTTAGAAGTTGTGGTAAAGAGCTGAGAGTTGCTTCTCACAGTGCCTCATGAGGTGGATTTCATTACTTGTATTGCTCCATGGGAGTTAAGAACCCAGCTGCAGACTGCATCCAGTTGCCTCTGGCTCCAGCTCAGCCCGGGGAGAGAGGGTGGCTGGAGCATCACATCCTTGTCACTCCCATCTTGTGGAGTTTGAGAGCAGGACAGTGTGAGCTGTACAGGCTGCTGCTGGAAGCTTGCATGCTTCTTTCCATGACAGTGGGAGAAGTCTGTGATAAGTGCACTTTCACAGTTGACAGCAGCTCAAATCAAATTTCACCACCCTTTTACCTTGAGAGATTTAGTCATCTTAAGTGTTGTACTAACACAACCTGCTGCCAGCAGCCAGCTCCTCCTCCCTTTCCCAGTGGAGAGAAACACATTACAGCCATTGGTCCTTACATTTCCCTAAAAATGCTCGTTTCTCCACCATGGCTAGATCTATTCAAAGATGCCATTTGCATGAATGTAGCACTACAGCAGCGAGGGAACAGGGATGGATAGGGTTGGACCAAAGGGCTCCAAAAGAGACTTGAGGAGAGCATGATGGGGCTGAAATGCCAGCCTGGCTGGCTGGCAGAGCTCACAGCAGCTTGGCCCCTTCCTCCAGCACCTCTGCCAGGGACACAGAGTGGGGAGCTGCAGTACTGGAGGCAGGAGACTGCCGTGTCTGCAGCTCACGGAGGATGTACCTGATGTAGGAACTCCCTGGGGCAGCACCAGGTGAGCAATGACTGCAGAGAGCCCTCTGTGACCGCAGGTATGTTGGAGTAACTACAGGAGGTTGTTTTACATCATCTGTGGGTCTGACCCAGCTTATTTAACAGGCTCTAAAATACTCAGTCTCTGCACTGCAAGTAATAAAAGTGACTAGTATCCATTTCTTTCACGGGGTGAGCTTAAACGAGGCTGGCAAGGGATTTTACAAGTGTCAAATTGTTTCTGTGCACTCATACATAAGTGTCAGGTATAACAATAATTGTTTGAGTTGGGTTTTTTATTTTTACACAGTCATAAAGTTGTAACTTACTGCACAGCAGTCCTTTCTTCCTGGGCATCTCACAGTGCTGGCTATGCTCCTGGAGAGAGAGAAAGAAGGCTATAAAAGATTTCGTTCCAATTTATTTGCAAAACCTTTCTGAAAATACATGACATTTCACTAAGGATTTTTGAATCACTAGAATATGGAGTAAAATCTAATGGGACATTTCTCACACTTAAATCAAAACATTCTTTCAAAAAGCCCCATCCTGTGAATTTGTGGGGAAAATATTCTGAAAGTGACTGTCATAGCTTATTTCAGTTCTTAGCAGGACCTTTGTCAGGGGTAGAAAGGTGAGTTTCCTTTTGACTCCATGCCTCATTCAGCTTCTCACAGAGTGCATTTGTAAAGACCATAAGAGTTTTCACAAGACAACAGGATATATGGAATTGAAATGTTCTCTAGTTCATAGGTCCTAAGGCTAGATTTACACATCAGCATCTGAGAAAGGGGGGAGTGGACTGTGGAGATGTTCACCAGCCTTGCATTACCATTGGCTTTGGTGTGGAGATTGAACCTGATAATCCTGTATTGCGTGTTTTGTGGGCTGCTGGTGACATCAGGTGCTCCTGGTTTATTTCCTAATAAATCTTGTCACATAACTGTTCTTTGCAACCCCTGCCTTGCCATAGCCAAGGGGGCTTGTTGGCTGACAGAAAAGGAGGCTTAAAAGGGCTTGGAGGACAAGGTTCTGTCAAGAAACAAACTCAGATTTTCCTTCTGAAAGTTTCTGTCATCTGCTGCATGGGCTAATCTGTGCAAAACCACCTGTCCTCCCTCAAAAGTTGGACATCCAGGGCGAGTAGTCTCCTTCAAGTGAGTATGATGAGATTTTGCAAGACCAGATTGAACTGCTTCCCAAGCCCAAAGTGCTGCACAGGACCTCAGATATATCTCTTACCTGTGAAGGCTGTTTTCAGAGATAATTGCACAGACAAAGGGAGATTTCATTTAAATGGCTGCCATAACTTCTTTTAACCATTGAAGTAAACAGGCTGGGACATGCCAGTTGTCTGCTCAGGCTTTGTAGGAGGCTTTCATCCTGCACTGCTCAAGTAAGAAAAACTGTGAGATCACCGGTTGCTAAACACTTGACGTGATTTCCCAAGGTTTGCCTCTGTGGTAAGTGCTCTGGTAATTTGGGTGGTGTTGACAGAAGCCCTGAATATTACCCAAAGCGCTTGGTGATTATTTTTTTCTGCTGCCTCCAACAGCAACCCCCCCTTGTAGACAGAAACACTGTTCTGCTGCTAATGGTGCACAAAAAAATCCACCTTTGTGTTTCAAATGCCTTCCTGCAGACCAAGCTGCTCCATTGCTCATCTCCCAGGATTAAGGATGGAATAGGGTGGGACAGGATGGGACAAACAGATTTCTTGGGCTGCCTCCACCTTTACATCTTTTTAGGTTAATATTTTGAACTTAACATTTGAAACATAATTTCAGGTTGCATTTTAATATCACATTGCAAGTGCAGAGTGGTGAGATCTTTTAAAAATGCATACATAATTTATTTTTCATTGTGACAAGGACAAAGGGAGTCTTTTCATTAAAAAATCTGTATGGCTAAGGCTCTGCAGCATCTGGTATTTGCATTCAAAGACAGAACTGTATTAAATTTTCCTGCATGCCTTTTTACTCAGTAAATGGTCATGCAAATCAGTAAGTGTCCTCTCTGTAGTCAAAAGCTGAAGCAAAAGGAGGAAAATGATGCTACCTGCTGTTTTATGAAAACCACCAGGTCTTCTAATAATTTCTCCTATGGCATCCATTCAGCAGCATGGGCTTTAACCAAGAGCAGTCTCCCCACTATTCTTAGAGGCAGGACTCCAAATCTTGCTGATAAATATTGAAAGGCTCCCATGGACTTCTGGACTTGTTGATTAAGAAGCATCATGACACCCACTAGAGTAGCCACAGCAAAGAAGGCTTGGAAGACCCTGGAGAGGTGATAGGAAGGAAAAGCAAAACATACAGTGGCAGTTCTTAGAACTAGAAATACTTCTGAGCTTGCCTCTCCATTTGGATGACCTGGAGGGTGCAGGCATTAATCTGTGATATTTGCTATCCAGGTTTAAACTCTTACATAGTGTCACATACACTGCTTATAGAAGGAAAACATTATTATTATTATGTTTAACAATGATATAATAAAAATTATCAGTTACCAATTACTTAGAAAATATTGGACTGAACATTACTTTTGTGCAATGCACAGGTTGTGTTCTTTGCATAAGCCTCGCAGTGGGGAGAAGAGGGAAGAAGCAAGTGTGGTGACATGCTAATTCCAAATACTTTCCCTTTTTTCTTACAAAGAAAGAAACATCAACAGCACTCCAAGCAGCACAGCTGTTATCATAGCCTACACCAATCTGAAAATAAGATGGGTCTCATGATCTTCCCCTAGACAGCACAGGGTGCCAATAAGCACATATGCTTTTGAAGGAAAACCCTGGGACCTGCCACCTTAAAAGGAAGCTGAGGCTGAGGTCACACTCAGCTGGAATCATTCTGGAGTACACCTGTCCTGGGATTTTGTTTAAATTAAGCCATTGACAAACTGGCAAAAAGCAGCCACAGGGGGTGGAGTTCCATAAAAACCTATTTGTGTGTGTGCTTGGGTGTGAGGATTTGTGTTTGCTCTTTATTTCACAGAACTGAAAATATTGAATAAATTATGTATCACTTAAGGAACAAATCCTTTATAATCTATATTATTGCAGCATAAAACATTAATTGGAAAGACACTACCTCTTCATCCTTCCCCAGTCTGAAGGAGAGACTATATACTACAGTGAACTGTCCAAGAGATGTTTCCTCTTTATCCTGCATAGCTTCTCTTACCTCTGGCAGAGAAAGAATCCCCTGAGCTCTGATTGCTGCAGTTTATTTCCCACAAAGGCTTGCCATTGCTAGCTGGGCTGTAGTCAAACAGCACACTGTTTGCTTTGTCCCAACCAGCCTTGGGTAAGACAAGTTCTTTGTGTCAGAACTCAGTTGTTAAATACAGATAGTTTGCTTTTCTCTTTCTTTTTTTTTCTTCCCTGCTAGTAGTACATAATTAGGCCTATATGAGATCTTATTCTAGTTAAAGCTGCAAAAGACAGAGTATGATGCTCTTCAAAGCCCTGGAAGATCAGAGACAACTCAAAAGTTAGGAAATGCCAAAATTGGAAGTTGCTCAATCAAGTGGTCTGGAAGGGCTCACATTCCCCACTGAGTCCTGGCTCTAGATGGTTCTGGCAGTGTCTCCCAACCAAAATGCATCCCTGATCCCCTTGTTCTCACTGCTCCTCCTGTGGGATCTCTTCTCACTTCTCACCTGGTTGGATGCCACCCTTTCTTTACCACCTGGAATATGTCAAAGTCCATTTGTACCCTATTGTCCTTGTGACAACACTGCCCTTTAATTTAAGTCGTGTTTGTTTCCTGGTAGTTACTTCCTTGATGTATTAGTACCTCCTTGAAGGCTTTTCTGTGCAGAATGAGTCTAGGCCACCATCCTAGGGCATAATGAGTCAGGTCATGCCCTGGGGTCTCACCACTGCCTCCCACAGTGGCCTGAGCACTGCTGTTGCTGGCTGGCGATGCTGTGCTGCAGCAGTACAACTGCTGAGCCTGTTGTTGTGCTCCTGTCAAGGAAAGCTTCCTGGCCTCTTGCTCTGCCTGACAACCTCCCCATCTTGCAGCAATTCAGCACTAATCCCCTTACTGTTAATCCAGTTCTCCAGTTTCTGGGTGTCCTGCCCACAGTGTCCAGTTCTACAGCCTCCCAGGGACATGGCAGAGACACTATCACCAGTGGTTTTCAATATGTGACAGGACAGGGTGCTAGATAAGCCCATCTAGGCTCCTTTCTGCATGAAAGGTTTCAATAGATGATCATTCAAGGTTCCTTCCAATCTGGGCTGTTCTAGAATTCTGTGATTCCACCATTAAAACCAGCAGCCATCTGTGGCCCAGTTTGCATGTGAGAAGTGATGAAGCTCCTGGTAGTGTGGTTAGTGTCAGTAATGTTGAGATCTCTGGGCAATCCAGTACCAGGGGAAGGCAGAAAACGTGGTGGCTGAAGCAGGAGGCCACTCAGAGTCATTGGTCTTGTCCAGAGCAGGTCCCCACCACAAAACTCAGACATCAGTAGCCCTTGTTCCTCACAGACCAACCTCACCACTTTTCCTTCTACCTCTGTTCCCAGTGCTCTCCAGTTCAAACAGTCCTAGTCCCTCCCGTGCCCATGTCTGTCTTCACTCAGCCCTACTGTTACTGCTGTGCCCAGAGGTCCCCAGCCCTTGCTCCAGCCTCATCCAAGCAGTCCAGTGCTTCCCATGCTCTGGTTCCCAGCTGCAGCCTATCTGCTCACATTCTCTGCTCTCAGCCCCCTTTTTCCCCCTTGTGCTCCTTGTTGTGGTCCACTCCTCTGTCCCAGCTCCAGAAAGCCTTGCTGGGCAGTTTGTCTTCACAGGGAACTTCTGCCTCTAGGGTAGTCATCCCAGCTGGAGAGCTCTGGAGAGGCAGAGGTGTCTGCTCTGAGGCCACACATAGCCTGGCATGTGCTCAGGGTGGATGGAAGCCCAGATGTATTCAGCTGCTGGCATGAACAACTACTGCTGAGCAAATGTGAACTTCAAAGGGATTTTCAGAGGCAGACTCCTGAAGCAGTACTTTTTTTCTGTCAGCCTCTTCTGATGCCATGCTAACTTTCAGCATCTTCCTCTGAAGCATAGGAATGGCAGAACTGTTCATATGTATAAAAACAACAAAACTGGACAAAATAGCATATTTTTCTCTATCCTTACTATCTGCCACTTGCAGCAGAACCTTAATATTAGGTAATCAGGATCAAACTGATAACTGTTTCAGAAAACTTCCTCCCAAATAGATCAAGCCTGGACATGGGGAGCTGAAACCTAGGTCTCATAATGCAGTGTTTCAGAATCCTTATGCTGGTAATAGCAGGTGACACCTCTCAGACCTATGGTTGTGTGAAATAATCCACCGACCTACCTGCTCTTTTCACCTGCCCAGGAAAAGAGTGTAGTGGGTGTAGTAATCTGTTTGCAGCATCTGGGAGGATGGAGCAGCCTGTAGGTGTCCAGCAGAGCTCCATTCAGCTATTACACACCAGGCAGAGCCAGGAGGTTGGCTAGAAACAGCAGTGGCCACTGTGGGTCAGTTATGTAGTGGTGTATTTGGTGACTCGGTGCTATGGTGACCAAAATTCCACAAACACTTCACAGAGAATAAGGCCATGTGTTTTCTGCTCCTCCTTGGGCACTGATGCTGCCTGGGAATAACCTGTGGTGGTGCAGGAATATCCTCTGCTGGGAGGAAAGACTACTTCAGATGGCATTTATGACCCACTTTATCTAGCGGACTCTTTATTGGTAGTTATGAGTGAACAACAGAGTCCTTGTTATACTCTTCAGAGTCCCCTTGTTCAGCCTGAAGTACTGCTTACCTTTTGTACAGAACCCAAAGAGCAAGTGGAGTCATCCTGCCTCTTAACACACAACGAGTCACTCATTGTAAGCTTTACCTGGTGATGCTTGGAAGCCCCTTCAAAACAATGTGTGCTTCCAAAAGCTGTGTTTATTCACCATGACTGCACTGCTGCTTCCCAAACCATGCTCTCCATAGCTTCATTCCTCCAGGTGTTCATTTAGAAAAGCATTTTGTACAATAGTTACTCTTCCATTCTTTCCAAATTCTTCCTATCCCATTTGCGTCTGAATCACCTTTAATTAATGCCACTCTTGAAATGCTTCCAACTGTTCTGGCTAAAGTGCTGGTACAGCAGAAAGCAGCACCAAACTGAAAGGCTGAATTCCTTGTGTTCACAGAAAGCGTTTACAAAAGTGAAAGGTGAGGCAAAACATTTTCACCAGGCTGCCACTGGTACTGCACCTTATTTCTATTCTACCTTAATAAGTCTGGTCTCCCTTTGAGCATGAAATTTCCCATTCCTAAGGACCAGAAGAGCACATAACTCAGTACATACAAATAATCATGGCTCAGGTTCTCTGTGCAGCTCCTTATTAACAAGAGATGCTACCAGGACTTCCAATCTTGCTGAAACTTACTCTACTCACTTCAAGTGATGGAGTGATCAAGAACAAGCAGGGAGACAAAATGTAGAGGTGGGCAGAAAGTTGCAGGAGGGAGGAGAGTTCTTTGCTTAACTCAAAAGGCATTTGTGCTTATGCAGCATGACTGTGCAGCAAAATCATGACTATAAAGTCTGGTGGAAGTATTGCTTGGCATGCTCTGGTTGCTCCCATGCTCAACAGGGCTGAAGCAACATCAGGAATGTAAGCAATCACTGTTACATCACCAGGCAATGGAGAGCATCCCAGGTCTGGAACACTGCATGCAGCACTCCCAAAGGGCAGGTGATTGGAAATGTTGAAAGGTCAAAATCACCATGGTTGGAAGACACACCAAAACATGCAGAACTCTGCAGGCTGGATAGGCCAGCAATAAATGGGACACAGATTAATCTTTTGCCTGCTGTTTCACACAGTATCATGGATGCCAAATGCCACAGTCAAAAATGTGGCCTATAACAAACAAAATGATTATTTGAAGTACCTCACAGCTTGTGGGGGTCCTGGCTGCATCACATTATGGAGGTAAAAACTACATGGGGGTTCAAATGGCAGTCAGACCAATCCACAAAACAAAGTGTTGGCTTAAGAGATGTGAAATGCAGAGATGCAGATCCAAGCTCCAGCTGAGGAAGTCTGAGACTCAGAATGAAGGATGCTTGGAAGGGGATGAATGCTGCTCACTTCTTCCCAAAGGGCAGGGGCTCTCAGAGCAGTGTATGAGCCTCTGGTCCAACCCAGGGTAGATAATTGCAGTTTCTCATGCACTGGTTGTGGACAGAGGGACAGGGCTCATCATGTATTTCTCAGCACTTTCTGAGAAAGGGTTGTTTTGCTTTGGTTTGATCCCCTGTGCCTCTGTAGTGCTTTCTTGTGGCTCCTGTGGAGTTTGTGAGAATAAATACAAACCTTGCTATTGTGTCAGGCTTAATGACCATTTACTGGCCCACACACTGTTGAGCAAAGAGACTCCCTCTTAATGAAGGTCCTACTAAATAACAGTGTACAAATAATGCATAATTACTCAAAATTATGCTGGGTCCTTTAAGATCAAGGAAAATGGTCTCAAATTATACTTGGATTTCTTCTTCCTCAAACGACATCAACTGGTACCACAAGGACAAAGTTCTTTCACCCAGAGAAGCTGTTTATAAGTGAAAAATGACATTTTTTTATTAAAAATAGAATATTTTGAAATCATAGTAAAATAAGATTCAAAGGATTTATTGTATGATATATATCTGTAATAGCATACATGTTTATAACTAATAGTACTTGTAATCTGCATTTTTTGTGGTTAATAACGTGGGACTTGCTACTCCAACTCTGCAGGTGAAAATACAGAGACAGGAAAGAGGATGTGGCTTCTCCAAAGTCACACAATAGCTCAATTGTCAAATATGAAACACCGAAGTGGAAATACACAAACACAGAAGCCTGTTCACAAATGGGAATAAAATATGAAAGGAATGAGCAAACTTTTCTGTTCCTAAAAGAGCTGAAAGAGAAGGGTCACCTGCAGTGGTTAGGAAAAAAAAAAATCAAACATCTTAAACCCACCTGCAAAGTCCCTGACTGTCTACATAATTTATACCAGCTTCCCTTGAGGGAGGGGCTGATGCAGGAATCTTCCCTGACCGCTGCAGGAGATGAAATGGGGCTATTTGCCACAGATAAAGTGGGTTTATTCAGTAAACCCATTCTCACTAATGGCAGATTTGAGGTAACTGCACATAAGCTGTTTAACTGTTTCTAAACCAGTTGAGACATGGTTTCCCCACTTCACATCTATCCTGTGCCAAGGGAGCTTGGCTTTTCCCTTCTTTCTTTCTCCATGACACTGAATTACACTAAATTGTCTGTTATCAAGATTCTCAGGGAAGAATCAAAACTTCTCTCTTCAGGGAAAGAAAAAAAAGGGCAGCTGCTTCTTGCAGGCCTTTCCTCAGCTCCTCTCCTGTTCCACTATTTACTTTATTTCTTTACCTTGCAAACAGCTCCAGTGTCTTGGAGCCTGCGCTAAGCCCAGCCCTTTTGTGCCCTGCAGTCATCGCTGCATCTTTAAGGGAAAACTGATTCCCAGGAATGCTGTGCATGCACATACCTATCTGGGCGCTGCACCACACCTGCCCACCAGGTAACCCAGCGCCCGCTGGCCCTCGCAGCCACATTCCAGCCGGCAGAGCTATTACTCGCTAATTGTTACCTGTCAAACAGGTAAACGAAGCTTTTGGGCCAAGTCCAAACAAGCGTATATTCCCACGAAATCCTAAACCAGCAAACCTTTGACCTTTCTGCAGCCCCACTGATGATTTTTACTGGGACTGATTTAAAAGTATGATGGTATCTTTGAGGGACAGAAGAGAAGTGGCAAGTTGTGGTGTTATTTATTGTGCTGAAGCTTTCTCGTACGTGTTAATACCTGCAGCAGAGCAGAGGATTACCAAAAGAGGAGAGCAGAGAGGCAGCCCAGTAAACATGACAGAGCTCACGTCCCCCCAGTCACCTGAGTGAGGTGGCTTTCCAGTGCTGATCCAAAAGCAGTTTGTGGA
The DNA here is from genome assembly GCA_013398075.1 of Notiomystis cincta. Classification (NCBI taxonomy): domain Eukaryota; kingdom Metazoa; phylum Chordata; class Aves; order Passeriformes; family Notiomystidae; genus Notiomystis; species Notiomystis cincta. Next base: position 133,895 of record VZRX01001739.1, read on the forward strand.
TGGTGAGGAACTAATATGCAAAACCTCCTGAGGGTGGAAAGTTAGTGTACAGAGTAGCTCAGAGCCATCTGGGAGGCCTGGAACTGGCATTTCCTCTTCATCTCACCCTGTTCAGACTTGTTCCACACAGCATAACAGGACCAGCTCCTGTGCAGCAGGAGGGTCTCTGCACACAGCCAGAGGCAGCAGCCTGTTCCTGTCACCCAGGGAGGCTATGAAGATGGCTGGCTTTGCCCCCATTAGAGCTTCCTGAACAGGCCAGCAAGGGAAAGCAGCTCAGACCAAACTGCCCCATCACAAAGTTTGATCCTTCTGGCTAAGTGCACAGAAAAGCTGTTCCCTCACAGCATAAATGGAAAGGCAGGCTGTTTTCACTGAAATATCTGTAATATTTCATATGCTTTGACATCAAAATGCCATAAAATAAAAAATGGGTTTTACTGAAAAACTGCAGCTATGAATCACAGCATTCAAAACAGCAGAGATATCCCTACTCTACCATGATGCTCCTCCTTACCATCTCTCTGTCTTGGATGGTGAGTACCTTGGGGAGAGGACCTACACATTCTCACAGTGGGTGATAGGATCTGAGACACTTCTGAATCAGTAACATGACTCAGTCTCATCAGAGCTTCACCCCAGGTGTTGTGTGAATCTTCCAGCTGTCAGAGGCAATAGCTTAGGAAAGAGGGGAGAATAAATGGTATAAACCAGCTTGTTATTGGTAATAACAGAAACATGATGTGCCCAGTAAGATGGTAATCTTTCTCTGCAAAGGTTGCAGATAGCCTCCATGGTAAGCTTGATTTTGACCTGTCTCTCACCTTAGCTTTGCCCCAGATTTATGTAGATCTCTCAGATGTCTCTTAAACACTGAATTTTATTTTGGAATGGATAATTTTTAACATTTTTATAGGTGAAATTATTATTTTAAATTTTGGAATAGCTGAGTTTTATTTTGGAAGTTACCAGGAGAAAGCAGTTGTTTGAGAGCTTTTGCAAGGCAAACTAGCTTCTAAACCTTATTTGAAGAAGTATTTAAATTTTTTATTTTATATAATCACAGAATGGTTTTGACTGGGTGAAAGACTATCTAGTTTGGGGCACTGTCCACTAAACTAGTTTGCTCACAGCCCCATCCAGTCTGGCCTTGAACACTTCCAGAGATGGGGCATCCACAGCTTCTCTGAGCAAGCTGTTCCAATGCCTCACCACCTCACAGGGAAAAATTTTATCCTAATACTTAATCAAAACCAGTTTTCAGTTTAAAGCTATTCCCCTTTGTCCTATCACTAAATGCCCTTGTCAAAAGTCCCTCCCCAGTTCTCTTGCAGACTTAGGTACTGGAAGACCACTCTGAAAGGTCTCCCCAAAGCCTGCTCTTCTCCAGGCTGAACAGCCCCAACTCTCTCAGCCTGTCTTCGTAGAAGAGATGCTCCAGGCCTCTGAACATCTTAATGGCATTTCTGGGTTTAATCCATCAAAAGCTGCAGAATGAGCTTTGGTGCTTTTCTTTGGAACAGGCTGGTGCTTTGTGCTGATCTTGAGGAGTTTTAAGCTGATGTGCAATCATATATGCTTGCAGAACTTCAGCTCAGTTCAGTACCCTCTCTAAATGATGAGGAACTGACTCAGAAACCAGAATAAATCCTGGTATCTACATCTGAGCTAAGCTGTTTAGCTTTGGGCTCCTGCAGACCCATAGTGGCATGCACATTTCCTACAGGAATTGGAAACTCCTCTGCAGAGTTCCTTCTCTTTAGCTCCTTTATAGTATTCTCCTGTCTTCTCTCACACACACAGCCTGTCAGAACCCCACAGAATTCCCCATCAATACTGCTCAGACATAGCATCTGGAGGTCAAGACATGGATGAGTCCCTCTCCCAGAGCCTTCTCTGCACTCTGGGGAGATGGCTGGACTGTTTGTGGTCAGCTCACCTGCACTCACCTGCATTATCTGAATGCTCTTGTGACTGGGCCTGTTCCCCAAGCAAAGAGGAACCCATGGACAAACAACCATTTTCAAGCCTTGACTTTAAATAGATGCTGTGAAGAAGTAGCTGGTCTGGCCCTACTTCTCATCCAGTAGCAAGAGATACCCCAAGCCTGGCAGGGAGCAGGAGGGAAGGAGAAGGGCCAAAGAAGAAAAAGGAAAATGTTTTCTCTTGTGGCTCCCAAAAGGAAGCAGCATCTTGGCAGAGGCAACCTGCCCACCAGGCCAGTCTGTCCTCTTAAGATTCCTCTCAAAAGCTATTCAAGCAAACAGTGGTCCCTTCACAAAGCTCTATTCAGCTGAATATATTTGGGTTGGGATTCTTCTCCCTTTTCACCTTACATGGAGATTATTCAGATGCTTTACCTGCTCCCAGCTCCTTGCCAGGCTCTAGCATGGAGTGTCTTCCAGCTTGCAGCACTGTCACCAGATGCCCACACTGCATCAGTCACTGCACTGACCAGCTTCCATGGGTATCATCCTAATGCTACTGTCCACTAGTACCTGAAACCATCAACAGTGGTACCCATAGGTATTTTGCTTAGGGTGAAAAGGGAAGATGTCTTAAAAGATGACTAATAAAAGGGTGTCTGTTTAAAAACCATCATGTGAAAACTGATAGCTGCATTACTAATACCCACCTAGAACCAGCTGGAAATAATTTGGCCAGAAAATGCTGATTTTTCCTGTATCTCTCATTCCTGTTTTGACAAACATTTACTGAACGAAGAGCAAGGTTTCAGGAATTTGTTGCTTCACACAGGCTATTAAGATTCCTGGAGCACCTGGGCTCTCCAGGCTGCCCTGCAAGCTGGAGTTATCTGTGACAGAACTGACTGTCCAAGTCTAGGGCTGTCAAGTCTGTTCTCTTGGTAGAATTTTTGAGAATGGGCCAGAATAACTTAGTTTTCTCTTTCAGAAGAACTTTTGTGTCTGAAAGCCTGTTGCCTTTTCACAACTATGTATTAGCTCTGCCAGAAAACCTTATCTCTCCTTGTAGCATCACTTTTACAACGTAGCTACTATATAGAGGATGTCCACCTTGTAATCAGCTCTTATTGGTGATACAGCTCTTTTTTTAAGAGCACCTGAAGAGGGTTGATTGACTTGAGGGTTAAGGAAACTGGACTAGATGTTCTCATGCACTGATCATCAGAAAAGCTGACTACAATCAACAGCTCACATGGTCTCAGGCCACTGCTGGTGACCACAGGCTTATGACATTATCCCCTTTGTGACTCCAGCTTGAGCAAAACAGTGTTTTTCACAGAGCTGGTGACACAGAAAATTTTCTAGCTTCTGTGGTGCTCAGAAGTGACCCATCCTAGTATTGGTACTCAATGCCTGTGTGAGGTTTGGTACCAGTTAGTTTAATCAAGAGGTTGTGCAATAATTTAAAGCTGTGTTTACACATTTCAGATTTGGAAAAGCAAATGTAACAAAAAGAAGAAAATTTGTAACTCTAAAGAGTTACAGAACAACCTTTCTAATTTAAGAAATAAACAAGGGATTCTCACAAATGGATACAAAACAATTGAGGAAAAGAGATGTGTGCCTAATCAAAGGAAGCCCTGGTTAGTTCAGTGGTGTCGGTGATGCATCAGTGACACCAATTCCTACAATTTTCTAAAGGCCACCCTCATAGAGTCATATGACAGAAGTGTGTTCTTTAAATCTCTGATTCTCATACATTTGTACTTTAGGGAAAAGCTTTAGAGGGAAATACCGAGACACTGGCAGACAGATGAAACCTCTATTTTTTAAATGTCATGACTCTAAAGCACGATGCAAAGAAGGGGGTGCCACCATCTGTATGCATTCACTTCAGACTCTAAAGCAGGGTTTGAAGCTGAGGGCCTCCAGAGTGTGTTGTCATCTGCTGCAAACACAGCATAAAAGAAGCAGAAAGTAAGATAACAGGATTTGTGCATTTGTTAAAAAGAAAAAAAAGAGCTTAGTTCTCAAATGCCTGTATCTTTGCTGTGGCTCAGGACACAGCAAGCCACGGAGAGAGCAATATCTCCGACACTGCTTCTGTGCACGTACAGAGAGTCGGCTACGGTGCTGAACTACGTGAATCTTCCCATCTCCACACTGTCTGCTGTCCACGACACTTGCTCCACTGCCACTATCAGGGCAAGAATTGCCTGCCAGGGCCAGGCTGCCTGTTGTCAGTGTGAGCTAGCTGGGAGGAGTGCCCTCCAGCTCCCAGCCGCTAATTAGCCACTAATCGCATGCACTCGGATTCCCACACACCATGCAGGCTTCCTTTGGTGACTTTTCAATTAGCATCACAACACCCCAAGCTTTGAAGGCTTTGTGTATATTTATCTTTTCTTCCAATTGTCAGGGCCAGCAGACATAAATTAAACCAATTTAAGAGCATCTGTGTATCTATTATTTGGCAGCTGTTAGCCTAAACTGACATAGTCCTCTGCCAGCTGACAGTTAGACACACTTATATTACCTGGTGTGACTGACTTGCATTCTTTCACAGAAAATGGGACACATCACAAAAGTACTGCTTTAAAACTGGAATTCACTTCTGCATCTACAGGAGAAATGTGTGCCCTTATTGCATTGATGTCTACATATAGATGATGCAGCTCTGCTGAACAAAGGAGGACAAAACCAGCACATCAGTCCCAGACTGAGCAGGGACTGTACTCAGTGAATGTTAGGGAAGTTTAGAAGAGGAGTAGTCATGTGGCATGGGAAGAATCCTCTTCTAAAACCAGAGACCAGAGTGAGGAGCCTCACTATGCAGGTAGCAGCACTCACCTGTAAACAGATTGAATTCGACTGTATAGGCTGATCAGCAGCCCACAAAATTAGAAAGATTCTCAGTGGACTCCATCCACTACAGGATCAGGCCTTCTAAAAAATCAGTACAGTGCTTCAAAGGAGAAATAATCCTTGAGACTTAGAAAGACCCAAAGCTAGAGGAAGCTGCAGAATTCCTGGGAAAGTGACTGATCAGTAAAGTGCAGGTCAAGCAATTTCCTGGACACAAAGACAATGACTACACATACACTTAACAAAAAATCCCAATTCCTTCACACTGCCATCAAGGATTTGTGTTGGCTGATACAGCCAGCCTGCAGCCAGGTTGCTACTGACTACTGCTTCATTGCTGTTGAAATTTCAACTCCTGTATTGTCATATCACTCCCACCCATCTCCCAATCTGCCCAGCTCCATTGTCATTGCTACCAAACTCCAGTCACTGGAGCCAAGAACTGCTGCTGGGGCAATTCTCTGCATTAATAGGGAATCTGGAAGCAGAGGCATTTCAAAGCACCTTCCTCAGGCTCTAAGGGTTCTCCCCATTATAGTGTGATTGGCTGTTTAAACTGAGGTAATTGGCATTTGTATAATTGGCCTTGTTGACAATGAGGATTTTCAGATATCCTTAGTCTCCCTTCCCCCAAAGGGAACAGCACAGATCAAGGGGAAATCCCTGCTCCCCATCCCCCCATGTTGCAACACTGTTTGGAGGGCCATAGCATCAAATTTAACTTTGGGCATCTACTGTCTAAACTTGACAAAATTGGAGCACTAACAGCTGTAGAGTCACTTCCAAAAAATGGATATTAGTGCAAAGGACAGCTTAAATGAGTAACATTTTTCATAATACTGTCTATAAAAACACCTTCTATATGTACCTACTTCAATGAAAAGATGGTAATTTCACCTGTGACTTATAAAATACCTTATTGACCAGATAACTGCACTCATCCATACACTTCCATGACTTCAGAAGCTTTGCTGGTACTGCATGATGATGATCCTGTCTTGCACTTGCAGAAATTCACCACCACCCACCACTCCAGCCACTGGAGGAGCTGAAACATCCAAGAAATGGGTGCTCCCAGAGCTGCTGGTGATGGCACATCTGCTGGTAATGCCAAGAAACATCATGTGGTCCATCCATGTGTGAGACTCTAGGAGAAAAGGGCTGTGCAAATGCTGTAATTAATTCCCTATGCTTACACTTGGAAGGCTTTAGTTCACCCTGAACAGAAGAGACTGCTTTGCATGCACTTTAACAATCACTTTAACTCAAAGATAAAATTGTGTTGCTGCCAAAAGAATTGAGCCTCTTTCCTTTTGTTGGGTCCACCACTCCCACAGTTAGGCAATGGAATTTTAACGGGTCAAACAAAGCTATGTATCTGCCTGAAAAGTAACCCTATTAAAAAAGCAAACCAAATTAAAAGAGGCTTCAGGCAGGTAAAAGAGCAAGACTGCTGCTGGGACACCAGAGGCAGGAATGCCTGACCTGGGTAAGAGAGGGAAAAAGCCTCTTTGGGCAGCCACACTGTCCTCCACCAGGCTCAGCCAGCCAGTGGTGGTTCAAATGCATTGATTTCTTGGGGATCTCAAACAGATGTGTTTTACTCCACTGTAAGGAGGAGGGTTGAAGCATGCAGCTATTCCCTCTCACTTTACAAATAAGATCCCAGGACAACTAAGGTTACAGGACCTTCTGACATATTTTTGTGTCCTGCTTTTCACTCAAGTTGCTGCCTGCTCACCACTGTGACCTCGGGGATAGATATCACAGGAATCACCACTATGGGATTGCTTTGCTCCATGTTGTGGTACCAAGCTCAGTGTCCACCACCTGCACTTCATACATACATAATATTGAGAAAGATTTCATCAAGAGTTATAAAACTCTGGTGAGAGAGGACTCCTCTCTGCCCCAGGTAAGAGGTGTCCTTGAAGCTGGATACGATACTGCATCATCAGGTGTCCTGTGTAGATACTGGTGTCAGTTTAGAGTTATCAGTGCAACACTCAAAATTCAACCCATGCTGTACCAACAGGCTGAACCAATTAGCTCTGATAAAATTAGATAAAGACATTTGGTTTAAAACATCACATTTCAAATGTAGTTTGTCAATTTTGTGAGTGGAGCTCACCTGGGATTCTTCTCCCTCTGTAAGCTCTACTTTCAACTTTGCTAGTGATTTAAACAAAAAAAATGGCAAGGCTAGATTGAGAAAGGCACTTCACACTCTCTCAGGCTCTGCCTGGGAGCTCACAGGAGGACTGATGGATTCTGCTAGGCAGCAGGTTTAATGAGAAGTTGGCATGATGATGTTTCAGGGGCTAAGAACCCACAAAGCACTCAACACTCTGGCACATGTTTGTCAAAACATGTATTCCCTGTCTGTGCAGTTTAAAAATAAATGTGTTCTGAACTGGGGAACTCACTGGGAGTGCAAGAGTACTTTCCAGGAGTCAGGCTGAGGCATTCAGCAAACTACTCAGCTGTATTTGGCATCAGCCTGAGATTTGGGCAAGGGGTAATAAATTTCTGGCTTTGCACATACTCTCCATATAACCTTTGGCAAGTCTGTTGCTCAAAAACCTCACGTATAAAATGGAGGAGTGCTGTTACCTCCCAGTGTCTGCCTTGCACACCTTCCCTGGAAGCTTCACAGGTTAAGAACTGTCTCTGGCAAATCGTGCCCGGGCTGAAAGAGTTTAAGCAAATTCTCCCTGATACCAAATGTCTCTGTCTTGGTTTGGGCTCCCTCTCACAAAAGTTTCCTGAGCCTTGTAAAGTGTCCTCCTGCACCTAGTTCATTCTGGAATGACACAGATTGTATTTACCTTTCTTCCTAAGCACATTAATCATGGTATTGATTATGCAGAGGGCTAATTCATACTTTCAATGGTGTTAAAGCAGGGTCTGCCTTCCCCTTAAAAGTCCTAGTACTCAGAGTAAAGTTTATGGTGAAATAAGGAGCAACGTGCACAACTTGCCCCACCCTTCCCTGCAGGGCTATTGCTCATGTGTGGGAGCTAGAGAAAAAAGCAGTGAAGAAATGTAAATGTAAATCTGCCTGCTTTTCCCCTCACACCCAAACACTCCATATAAACAAACAGCCATCTCCAGGTACTGTTTTCAAGTCAAATAGAGACAAGCAAATACTCAACATCTCTGTCCTGGAGCCACATAAAACTTCTTCGCTGCAGAATGTCTTCAGCTTGCTTCTTCCTGGAGCTAAAATTTCCACCATTTGGGAAAAAGGAATAAAAATGTAAGGGAAAAGCATAGATATTGTAAATTTGTTCATTCTAGGAGATTTGGTTTCTCTACTGAAACAAAGGAAGGAAAATTTGCAGTGCAATTCCTATTGCACAGTGTCTAGGGCATGACACGTTAAGAAGTTTCTGCATCCTGAACCAACTGAGAAAACACGGATGTTTTGTCTGATCCCTTCTTAAACTAGGAACTCAAAGAAACAAAGGTAGGGTAAAAGCAGCATATGTCACAGCCATGTAACATTCCAAGAAGTTTTCCAACATAGTATCTTCAATCTGCCTTAAAAGACAAAGAAAAAATCAATAGTGAATTAGGCAGGTTAATAGTGCACACAGGTAGCAGAATTACTGCAAAGAAAAAACAAGGTGTAAAGCAACTTGGAACCAAGTGAGGCACTGAGAGCCTGATTTCTAGGTCTGGCTATCCCTCAATACATGGACAAAATGAGATAGAACAGTTATCACATCTCCCTGGGTGTCAGGGAAGCCCTTCAGCAGAGGAATAGCAGAATCTACTTTTGCAGCACTGAGTAGAGATAAAGCAGGCTTGTAGGCGCATGCAGGGCATGTGCATTGTAGAAACATGGTATCACTGAGATGGCAAACCTGATAGGACAGGCTGATGAAGCAGCTGCAGGGGATCTAAAACTGGGGTCTTCCCTAAGCCACAGACTAAATGATCTTGAAGCTCCTAAGCACTGAAGAACCAAGCCTAAGTAAGAAAGGCCAAGGGTTATGACAATAAGCTGTGATCCTGCATTGCCCAAAAAAATGCTTGATGGAATAATCTTATATACTGCCTTTACATTTATGAACAAAACCAGTTGGAGGCTTTCTTCTGAAATACTCCTGTATTTCAAGAGAGAATACCAAAAAGTTGTAGAAAGTGACACTGCTTTACCTGTTTGTAAAGGTACTAAAGGTAGAGCTGACAAAGCTTAAACAGAAACACAGAGACACAGGGTCTGGTGACCTTTCCACAGAACAAGGCACTGCAGAGGTGCCCTGGCTCCAACACTGGTTCCTTTTGTGCCACCAGACAATCCTCTTTATCCTCTGCCCTTCAAATAAAATAACATTTGCTTGCTTCTGAGGGCATCCACAAGGATAAATTAGCAATAGCCCAGTGGCTGTCAACCCCACCTCTTATTCAGTGAATTCTGAAAGCAGCTTTTTCCATTTGCTGTGATTTTTTAAGTACCTTTCTCTTTGATTAAAGTATTGACCTATTTTAAGGGAAAACTACACTGATTTTAAGTAAACAGGTTGGTAAGTCCATGGCTCTGTTTCCCAACTCCTACTGCTAAAGTATTTCTGTGGATTCTATGGGCTGCATTTACTCTAGTTCTTGAGTGTGGGAAAAGTAAACAAGCACTTGTTTATATGCCATCCTTCACCTTCTGCATTCTGGAACACTTATGCCTCTTTTAAGACAGACTGTTGGAGCAAAAAGACACATTTGTCATGGTTTTTAGAATGCTTATTGTTGCAGGGCAATATTTTAGACCTGTGGAGCTTCTCTATTTTTTTAAACTCTCAACATACTTATAACCAATGCAAAGACATTTGAAACTCCTGATTTTGCCCCATGTTGATCACATCCCTATTTCTGGTTCCTTTAAAGTGGGGCTCTGTTGGTCATAATGGTTCATGGACTGACTGATGTGAGCTGAGAGAAGCATCTGTGGTGGCAAACACAGACTTGGCCATTCCCACTCTGCAGGGAGAACCTTCAGTCTGGGCCTCCATGGAACTCAGAGAACACCAGCCCATCTCCCCCAGAACCCCCTGCAGTACCAAGAACAACCGTGGGCTTAATTTGTACAACTGAGGGAATTCTGTGTTGTCAAGAGGAAAAGAAGGGGAGAAGGTGAGAAAAGGAGGGGAGAAGAGGGGAAAAAAAGAAAAAAAAAGTTAAAAGAAAAAAGAGAAAAAGAGAAAAATAAGATAGAGGGGGAAAAAGAAGATAAAAAGAAGAAAGGGATAAAGGAAAAAAGAGAAAAAGAAGAAAGAAGAAAATAAGAAAGAAGAAAGAAAAAGGTGAAAAAAAGTTAAAACTTTATCTAAAAGTTGGGTTTAAAGTACTACAGGCAGTTAAAAAATGATCTAGTAGTTAAAGGAAAAAAAAAGATAAATATAGGTATTAGGACAATCTTCTTACATTCCCCAGGAGCTGTTCACAACCTAAACAAATGAACAGCACTTTACCTTAATCTCAAAATAATTTGAATTAGGATTACTCAAAATGTATCTATGAATCTGAAATTTTGTTCTATGATGATGCAAAGACCTTGTCAATTAACACAAGAAGCTGGACAAAGCTTTAAAAGATGTACTCTCAATGTTTTTCTCACTGGTCAGGTTTTGTCTCTAGCTCTGCCCCATAAAGACAGCACACAATTTTAATGTCAGCATAATTAATGTATTTCCAAAGCCTTGGATCCCATGTCAAATGAAACTGTCTTTCAGAGACATCTCCTTACTCTTTTTTCACACTACAGTTTTACACTAACAGCAAAATTACTGTCATTAGGTGACCTAACTGTATTTTCCCAGTGTTTAAAAATGGTTGAATGAATCACTAAAAAACTCTACCAGGCAGATCAAAGCATCTGCAGAAAAGCCATCATTCTATATTAAATCCTATTGAATAGGCTCCAAAACTATGAGTAGTCTTTATGAAATAAATTGGTACTTTAATGTCTGCTAATCAAGTTTGAACCAAATCTATTGTCAGACTTTACCTCAAAGTATGTCAATCCTTTCAGAATTGAAATTGAGAGATTTGAACAGGTGAGGTGGCATTTTCATCACTAAAAAATTACTTCTATTTTAAGCTGAAACAACACTGTATGTGCCACACTGCCTCAGTGCAGTGTTGCAGATGTACAGGATATCATAACTTTGTCATGTTTCAGAACCATGAAGTCTACATTCAAAATGAGCAAAACAAAAATAAATAAAGCTTCTCCTTTTTTTTCCATACATATTTCCATATTGCTTTGATGAATCTAAAAGAAATGCAAATCAGCATTTCATATAGAAAGTGCCACACTCAGCTCCACACCTTACTCTGTAGCAGGAAATGCTTGATATTCCATGATCCTCTACATGGCTGAGCTGCTGCTGCCATGCATGATGTGGAGGTACTTGAGAGCTTGTGCTTGTTAAAAGGCTCTCAGCAGACCTGTTTGGGGAGCACAAATTGCAGTTTCCAGGCAGCATTACAGAAATCCATGAGTACTTGTCATTAATCACAAAATCTCCTATTCCAACAGGAATTTTATAGTTAATTGTGAAGCATTAAAAGTCAACTGTTACCAGGATCATGGTTACTTAGAATCACTTTCTTGAAGTTAACAGTGCACAGCAATTCATTCTTAGAGCAGAAGAATGACCTGTTTTGGAGTAGGGGAAGGTTGCACTGCAATCTTTTAAGCTTATTTTGATGTACACGATGGCTTCATTGAAGTCAGCTGAGGATCAAGGTCTGCACAAATTCCAATATGGTTTCATACAGAGGACTACAAAGGATGGGCTGTAGGGAAGATTAACAGTAAATGTTGCATATCACAAAACGAGTAAGTAGGTGGTTGTCTTTGAACTTACTGTGAGAGAATACATTTTATATCAACAGCCATCAGTGACAGAAGGACACAAATAAAAATATGTGGTAATCACTGCCTACTGAAAACAGTTGTTTTCAAACATCTGCTCTCTCACCAAACTGCTTTATAACACTGTTTTGACATAAATATCTCCCCAACATCTTTTATATCATAGACTTCTTTTAATAGTTTTCTGAAGTGTATTTTAAGTACTTGGTGCAATTAGTAAGCCTAGTTAAGCCTTATTTGTACACTTGGTTTCCTTTACCCAGTGCTGGCAAGTCCAAACGACATTCCCTGCCATGGAGTGAACAGCACAAACACGAGGTAAAGCCTTAGACAGTTGAATTCTACACTGAATCCTTACAGTGCCACAAAAAACTATCAGTTCCTGTGCAAACAAAGAAGCAAGCACAGTATGAAAAACAGTAGCCTACCATTTTAAATATTTCCTGTACACTCCAAAGACAAGTCCTAGATTTTCAATAATGTATGGCATGACTATTCCATTTTTGCTCTGCACAGCCTCAATTCTACAGGAAGCGAGACTGGTCTGCCCAGAAATAACATTATCTGATGTTTCAGTGACTAACAGATTAGTTTATAATAATCTTGTAGATCATGAAGAATGAGCATCAGCCTGGATTAAGTAGGACTTGTTTGACCTGTTCAGCTAGAGGTGGACTCTGACAATTTGATTCCAGTCTGCAAGTGGGAAGCAAAAAGCTCATCCAGAAAACTATGAGCCCTATGCCTACCTTCCTAGTTAAAATAATTTTCAGGGTATATTTTTCTATATAAGCAACTCCTAACTAAATAATAGTTGTCATCTCCAGCTAGCTTAAATCAAGAATTCATTGCTGCATTTTCCACTTATATTCTTAACTTTGACCTTGGAACTACTCCTAAGACAGTGAGCAGTAATTCAGTCTCCTGACTACCTCATTCTAAGAGAATCTCTCCTGAGAGCAGGCTGCTAAAGGCAGTTTTGTATTTGACCCAGTACTAGAACAACAAACTCCATTTCAGTTTGAGTTACAGTTTGGGTTTGGTCCAGGACTACAGATGGCATCAAATGCAGTTTTCTTTCTTGTAAAATCACATATCAGCAGCATTTCTACCTTGGGGAAGGTGGCATTTTCAAATGTGCTCATCACTGATCTTCCTCTCCTTCTTCCTATACATTTCATATGGGAAAAAATGGAGTGGGGGGAGGGTAGAATGAACAGACAACAATATCCAAATGTTTCTTAAAACTGAAAAATTAAAAAAGAGAAAGAGGATACCTGAAGTGGCGTTAATCCTATTGATGGTGCTCAAACAGGTAACCTTTTCAGGTCTCAAAGTTTCTTTCAGCACAACAACTATTTGGGAAAGAAACCTTATCATTTGGAAAGAAACCTTATCATTTCTGCAGTTAACAGGGACAGCTTCAGTAACTTAAACTGTTATAGCTATTTGTTATAGCTATTTGTTATAGTCTATCACTATTTGTTGAAAACAGTATATAGTAATGTATTTGAGAGGCCCAACTTATTTTAAGATTATATAGAATTCCATATTCAAAATGACTGCATCATTTGCTATGAATAAATTACTCCATTTCTCTTGTGTTTTAGGAAGCCTTACAGCTTCAGTATATGTATATACATACAGTATATGTACTATACAAAACAATTCATACAAGCATCACCATGAATAATGGCCACATTGGCAACTTTTGACTGGATTTACAGATTGTATAATAATGTGTCTTTGCTGTGACTGGTGAATGGACAAATAGAATGGCTAACTAATATCTTGTGTTCAATCAAAAGGTCATTGATCTAAGTAAAGTATTTTTCTAGTTCTGTTTAGTTAAAGTGACAGAAATCTTAATGGGACTATGTTTGAGGTGACTTGAAACTGATTTATACTGAATTTGTTTGATTTGATTAAGTTGCTGTGAACACAGATAAGGAATGAGACCCAGTAATATTTGTGCCTGATTGTCATCCCATAATACCACAGACTTAGCAGGGTCAAGGTTGATTTCAGCTGCAGCACTAGGTAAATGAAGATGAGGCCCCAGACTACAACATGCTTTATACATATGTATAAATGTATGTGTGTCTCTGTGTGCATATATATATTTGGGTATACAAATACATATTTCCATTAATATCCCTCCTACTACATTCCCCTGTCAAGGGAAATTCCCCTGTTCAGAAGCTGGACTCAATGATCCTTGAGGATCCCTTCCAACTCAGGGTATTCTATGATTTTATGAAATCAAATGTAGAAAATGGAAAATTCCCTTCACCTAAGACATTATAAATTTGATGGATTTGAAATAACTCAGGTAACTGTGTTGCAAAGATGCCCAAGAAACATAATGGTCTACCCCACATAACGGTGCATTTCTTACACATTCAGCACGGTTTGTACAGCAGAGGTTGTCAGCAGTCAAGCTGGATGCCTGGGAGAGAAAGCTGTCTCCAGGAGGGCAGGTGGTGGCAGGAAGGATTCGTGTGCTCCTGGCCTGTCCCTGATGGAGGAATGGCAACTGGGAATGGGTGATAGCAGAGGGGAGCCTCATTGCTACCCTTCCACTCCCTGTTCTCAAACTGACCCAAGGAGGTCCCCTCCCCCTTCTCCATCAGGGTCGAAGCTGCTGTCCCCACAGCCCGATCCGACTGTGCCTTGCAAACCCACTTTGGTCCTCTGGCAAAGCACACAGTAGGTGGACTGGGCTGAAGGGTGACTGATGGATCTGCAGTCCTCTCCATTCACTTCATCCCTGTGTAACAGAGCCTCGATAAACACTCCATTCCAGCTTTTCCATTCTCTTCCAGCTTTCCCCTGCTGACAAAACAGACCCCTCAACACCCATCATCAACATCCTCCAGTTCAGGTATCAGCTCTCAGATCTACACCGTGGGTGTCATCACCTGGCACCACCTCATCCTNAACTGCCGCCGCCGCCCCAGCGCCGGCTCCCCTTTTCTTTTTCTCCCTTTTCCTCTCGCTCCCTTCCCGCCGGCGGCGGCCCCGCGGTGCCTCCCGGCGCGGGCGCGCGGTGCGTTCGTTACCTGGCGCTCGGCGGCGGCTCCTTCCTCACCTGTGCGCGCCTCTGCCAATGGCAGCGCACCTGGCGGCCGCGCCGCCCAATCAGCGCGCGGCTCGTCCCTCTCCCCGCTCCTTTAGTGAAAGAATCCGGCGCTGCTCGGGAAAGTTACCTGTGCGCGCCCGGCCCGGCTGCTCTCCCGTGCCGAGCCCCGCCGGCGCCCCAGCCCCGCCGCTCCCCACATGCCAGGGGGAGGGGGCTCTACCTGTCCTGCCTCGGCGGCTGGCTGCGGAGCCGGGAGAGGGGGGGAAGGAAAGCAGAATTACCAGTAGCTCTGGTTCTGCCGTCCCGGGCGTTCACACGCACACCTTCACCTGCACAGACCTGAAAGTCCAGTTCCGCCAGGCAGACGGAGGCACCGGGAAAAGGGGAGAGAGTTCATTGGATCAAACATGTCACAAGAGACGGACAAGTAAGTGATCGCAGGCACGCCGCTGCGCCCGCTGCGCGGGGCGGCCCGCCGGGCTGGCCGTGCTCCCCTTCGCCGGTGGCGGACGCGGACCCGCCGGGAAGGCGCTTCTCCCTCCTCTGCCTCCTGCAGCGACGCCGGACCGGGCGCACAGACACTGCGGAGCGCCCGAGGACGAGGCTGGGGCTCGTGGCCCCGCACCTCGCTTTCCGCCTGGCCGTGGGGCTGCGCGATTATTTGTTTAACTTCCCTTTTAGTTTAAACTTTTTGCTTATTTGTTTGTGTTATTTGGGTTTTTTCCCCCCTCACCTCGAGGGTCGCTTTTCGTGACAGAGAGCTCCTCGCCCTGGAAGAGCGGAGCGGCCTCCGCCCGCCGAAGGCCTCGGACGTAAAGTGCTTCTTGGCTTTTGTGTTGGTGCAACAAAGGGCTTTTATCCCCAAAGGGCCGGGCACGGCCATCTTCCTCCCCTCGGCTGGGGCCGGCGGGGCAGGGGGCCTGGCCGGCGGGAGGAAGGCCCTGGCTCGGCCCAGGTGCTCCCCGGCCGCTCCATGCGGCGCCTTCTGCCTCGCCGTCCTGACCTTGTTTTCCCGGCGGGACGCCCGGGCGGGCCCGCGGCTGCTCGGAGACCGGCGGGGTTAAAAAGTAACTTCCCCAGTAGCGGGGCCGAAGGAGAAAGATGAAGAGCAGAGGGAAGCCTTCCGCTCCTGCCGCCCCGGGCCCGCCGCAGCCCCTGTCCCGCCCGGGCCTGGCGGTAGCGAGGCCGGGCCAGAGCGGCGGTGCAGGGGTGCTCCCCTTGTCTCCCGGGNACGGGCGATGCCGCGCTCCCGCCATGGCGGCGGGTGGCTCGGCGTGGCGCCCGGAGCCGCCGTGAGGCAGCCAGGCGGGAAGGCCATTTTCCCTGCTCGGGTGATCAGTGTTTCTGCAGGAGGTGGCTGGCGAGGGTTACGGGGCAAGGAAGATGGAGGGCGGGAGGTGGCTGCTTTGTTTTACTGCTGCCCCGGTGCAGGTAGGAGTGCCCCAAACACGGGTGTGATCTGGGCTACGTTTGGTGTTGCTCAGGTGCCAGCCCTGGTTGGGCTCCTCAGAGCCTTTGTGCCAAAGGAGCAGGAGAGGAGGAGCCTGACATTGGAGAGAGGCTTGTTGACAACCTGCCTGTCAAAGAGTGAAAGAAGGAGATTACCCGACAAAAGAAAACAGCAGAGTTGGGTCCCCCGATAGAGAAGAGACAGGACGGTTCAGAGGGGAAAGATTAAACAAAAATATTAGGCCTGGCCTTTTCAAATATCAGCTGACACTGGGATTGTACGAAGGCATGAAATTAAACTGATTTGGGTAGGAGTGGAGAATGATGTTTAGGAGTTCATTTGAGCTGGGATGGGAACTAATACCTTAGGTGGCCGGATTAGAGCGGTAAATGATTAAAGTGCAAGGAAGGCAATAAGAGCCCTGAGGAGTGCGTGTGAGTGAAGGAGCAGCTGAAAGAGCAGTCATTCAGTTGGGAGGGGAACCAAATTAACTGTCGAAGAGCTGACAAGCAGTCATCGAGGGCATCCCAAAGCAATGGGCAGTTCCAGAACTGCACGAAGGTGAAAGGAGCCTATAAGTTACTTCCTGGCTAAGCCTAGTTGCCAGTAGTTTCAGCAGCCAGAAACCAGGCTGAGGCAGATGAAGGGCATTTAATGGGAGTGGGAGGGGAACATGGAAAGATGGGGGGTCAGAGGAACAACTTTGCACCACAGTCGGCTTTGAATCAGAAAAGCAGTGGAGAGGAAACCTAGCTCATGTAAGAAACTAGGGCAAAAGTGGTTTCCCTCTGGGTCTGGGATGCTACTGGACTATCCTTCCTTTCCAACAGGCACAATATGGCATACATGTAAGCTACTGAGACTGGAGCATTAATGCTCTTCACCTTCTGCTCTGTGTAGTGCTGCTGCTGGTACCACTGTGAGGAACTTAAGAGCAGTGCAGAGCACGCAGCCTCAAGTAACAGCACTTGCTCCGTTGCAGTATGCCTGTGATCTGTTTCTGGTTAAGGTTTTTAGAAAATTCATAGGTGATAGGTAAGAGTTTGAAAAGGAAATGAAGAGTAAAGAAATCCCCTGTGCTTTCTATATGCAAGTGTAACATGAGAAGACAAATACATTTGTTTCCAGAAGAGATGACCAGATGGAATGAGATAATGGACTGGTGTGAGGAGTATGCATGGGAAGGTTTTTGGTGTTTTGTTGGGGTTTTTTGTTTGATTTTTTTTTTTTTTAGGCTCTAATTATATCCAATTAGAACCTAATCCAGGGAGTACATTATTCTCCTCCACATGGCCTTTCTTTTACTTAAAACCAGATCTTCCCTACAGGCAGGAATGGAGAGTGGAGCTCATTACTTCAAGTCGGTTAATTTGTCAGTCATTGGACGTGTTTTTGTGGGGCTTGTGCTACTAAAGTGCTGGTGTAGAGGACTAAGCAGGAGAGGGGATGTGGAAAGTGAAAAAATAGATTCTGTGTGACTTGCTGGCTTTTATGGAGAGGTGGTACCCCCTTCTGCACTACTACACGGAGCTGCCTGCAATGTTTCTCTTGGGAGGGAGCCATAGGGACAGGTTCTGTAGTGCTTTAAGGGAGGAAGGTGGACAGTTAGGTGAAAATGCTAAAGAACCAGGTGTTTGATTCTAATGCTAACTGAGGAGCTTGGAAGGAGAGATTATCCTTAAGATAGGTGTACTATCTCCCTGTCTTTCCCTTTAGTCTTTCTAAGCTAGGTCTTGTCTGCTGGCTTCCACAAACTCTGGGGTCAGGAGAGATAAGGCATGATTGCACATGCATTTTTCAGAGGTAGTACCGACTTAAGCAGGCTGTGGCCACTTGTTCCTACCTCTGTTCCACCTTCTCAGCTGTGTCAGTAGAGCTGTTTGTGCAGCTACAGAACTGGCTCAGAGTTGAGGTTATTTTTGACATCCATTTTTCATCGGTCTGGGTTCATATGCAGCGGGGGTGCAAGCAAATGGCAGGTGTTAAGAAAATAACTGTTCAAACTATAATTTCTGCAGAAGGAAATGCGTGTCCCTCCCACTCTGAATGTTTTGGAGGTCTGTGCTGCCACTTCTGTTACTATCCAATTTCCAGATCCTTTGAGGGGAACCTGGCAATTGATGAAGGCTGGGGGGCCATAGGGTGGGGAGGAGGGAGCACCCTTTTGCAAGGTGAAAAGATGATTCTAGGATATGCTTCAGCATTTATAGGCTAAAGTTGTTGTTTTGTAGTATACAAAAATAGTGATCACCACAAAACTCCAGAATCACGGCTCTAGTGCATTAGTGGAGCAAATCAGTGAGGTCACTCCTTGTGAGACTTAACCGGGCTTTAGAAATCGACAGTACTTCTGTGAATGAGGAGCAGCAATTGTACAACCATTTGGGATCTGTCTTGTAAATGCAACATTTGTGTCCCTGCTGCTCCTGGGGTTGTGTGCAGGCCCAGGTGGGCTGGGACAGCAGTTGCAGGA